>LPNX011063105.1:37899-53686 GCA_001517045.1 Pseudotsuga menziesii
TTCCACATCTCCTCGGGTTTCCTAGCTTTGTTCTCGAATATTTGTTTGTTTCTTGTCTTCCATATTTCCCAAATTGTGAAGCTAGGGAAAAGTTCCCATAAACGATTCACAATTTTGTTTTTGAGGCTATTTGTGGGCCACTTTGCAATGGTTAGGTTTGATCTTCCCCAGTGTCTGTGGTCTCTTCTGAAGATGGTCGCCCCCCTCTCCCATAAGGAATTAGCAACCCTGCATTCGTCCAGCAAGTGATTAATAGTCTCAACCTTCTCCTCGCACATGCAACAACAGGATGGCCCAATAAAACCTCTGACTTGTAAGTTATCCTAGGTTAGGATGCGGCGTTTAATAACTAGCCAACATAAAATTGAAACTTTGGGCCACCACCCGCCCTTCTAGATTTTAATCCATTTAGCTTCTGGGATAACATTGAGGGTTTTCGTTAACAAACCTATGGCTTCTTTTGGATTGAAATTGCCTGAGGTTGAGTACCCCCACCTTAGCTTATCTGGTTCCACACTTAGGGGGAATCTTTTCTTGGAGAGCTCATCTAGGAAGTTATCTAAGTCTTCCCCTGGTGCTTTTTCTTGCCACCATCGCTTGCCCTTCCATCTTCTGACCCTCTGATCTTCAATGTTATGATCCCAAAATTCCGCCACATTAGCCATTGCATTGTTATGAAGGAAGGAGCGTAAGAGAGGTGTGTCTTCCCCACACGAAATAGCTGGTTCTTGGTTCAGAGCTTCGCTCGAGAATCTTGCATTTTGATCGTTCCTGACTTCCTAGAAACTGTGTTTTTGCACCAACCCCCGATTTTCCTGAGCTGTTTTCCAAATGCTGGATCCAGGGGGATCTTCCCCAAACCTGACCAAGGATTGATGTGGCCATTGGGGTGCATATTTCAAATGCCACATTTTGGCCCACAGTTCTTCGTGGTAGTTCACCCATCTCCACCAGATCTTAGCACTCATGACTTTATTATTATCCAAAGGATCTCTGAGGCCCAAGTCTCCTAAGCTCTTCGGAGTGCAGATGGTTTGCCAATCCACCAGAGGCCATTTTTTGATGTCTTTAGTTCCCCCCCCATAGGAATTGTCTTTGTATGTTCCTAATTTGTTTGATGATGGCTTTCGGGGCTGCTGAAATTGAAAAGAGGTACATTGGCATCGCCTACAGGACCAATTTCACCAGGATAAGTCTACTTGGAAAATTAAGGGTTCTGAAGGTCCAAAGGCTGAGCTTTTTGTTAATCTTGTCCAACAACTCTTTCCATGATACTTGATTGATAGTAGATTCTGCCATCGGGGCACCTAGATACTTAGAAAGAAGGATTCCTTCCTGAAATTCCAGAATTCTTAGGATGTTTCGCTCAGTGATCCTGGGGGTGTTGAAAAAGTAGGCTTGAGATTTCTCCTTGTTGATTTCAAGGCCACTGGCTTCGAGAAATGTATTCAAACAATCTTTAATTCCCCTGGCTTCGTGCACTGAGGATGGGCCCATCAGCATATTGTCATCCACAAACTGTTGGTGGGTTTGTGGGTCCATTACTTCTGTTAAGGACAAGCTGCGGATTTTATTCTCTACTCGCCTGTTCTTGATCAGTCTTCCAAGTCCTTCAGCCGCTATTATGAAGAGGAACGGAGATAGTGGGTCCCCCTGTCTTATTCCTCTAGATGCATTGAAAGGGCATGAGGGAGAACCGTTAACCAAAATGGAGAAAAAAGCAGAGGAGACCAAATTCATGATCCAATTAGTCCATTCATCCGCAAAGCCAAACGCTTTTAAAATGCCCCCCAAAAAATGCCAGTTCAATTTATCGTAGGCTTTGGAAAGATCAAGTTTTAGAAGCATACCTGGAGTCTTGGTTTCTTTGAGAGAGTGAATTGTTTCGTGGACTAAAATGATGCCATCCAAGATTTGTCTTCCTTCCACGAAGCTAGCTTGCTCCGGGGAAATGATAAGAGGAAGGATTGGCTTCAACTGGTTAGCTATTACCTTTGAGATAATTTTATAAATGACATTGCATAGGGCGATCAGTCTGAGTTTGCCAGGCTCTTCTGTGCCACTTTCTTTTGGGATGAGAGCCAAAAAAGTTGAGTTAAGAGCTTTGAGGATATTACTCGATATCCGAGAGTCCTCCACCAGGGCCACTATTTCTTCTTTCAGCGATTCCCATCCTGCATGGAAAAAATTAGAAGTGAAGCCATCGGGGCCCGACGCTTTATCTTTTACCATTTGATTCACCACCATTTCAACTTTTGACATCTCGATGGCTTTGCCAAGCACTTTGTTATGGTCCTCCGTGATTAATTTGGGAATGTATCTGAGAACCTGTCTTTGACCTTCCTCCCTATCTCTGTCCGATTCTTGCAAGATGTTAGCAAAGTAATGGTTAAGAGTGTTCTCCAGATCCTTTTGGGTTTCAGCAATGCTCCCATCCTCCTTCTTTAGTCTGTCCAATCTGTTGCCCTGCCTGTGTTGAATGGTCGCTTTATGGAAAAAGCTGGTGTTACGTTCCTCTTCTTGGAGCCACTTGATACGGGATTTTTGGCTCCAATAGACTTCCTCTTGTCTCTCTCTTTGATTGAATTCTTGCAAGAGGGTCTTTTCCTGAAGCCTCAGATCCTTGGTGTAACCATTGAGCATAACTTGGGACTGGAGGTGCTGGATCTTGGTCTCTAAAACCTGCTTTTCTTGAAAAATATTGCCGAAGGAATCCTTGTTCCATTTTTTGATGCACTCTTTGAGGCGTTTAAGCTTTTGTTGGAACTGATACATGCGAGTACCTCTAAAAGGGGGTGAGTTTGCCCACCAATATTTGAGTTTCTCTTGGAAGTCTGGATGGAGGAGCCTAAATTTTTCAAATCGAAAAGGTTTTCGAGGGTGGACTCCTGCATTTTCCCATTCCAGAGTTATGGGCCAATGATCCGATCCGGCCGCTGGGAGGACAATCGCTCTAAGGTTTCCTCCAGCCATCATGACCGGTTCAGACAGCAGAAATCTGTCAAGTCTGCAGGTGATACCTCTGTCCCCTGATTGTTTGTTGTTCCAAGTGAAAATACCGTTGGACGTTTTGACATCAATCAGATCCAGGTTAGAGATGGTGTTATTGAAAAGAGTGCTTGCCGAGTTTAAGGTGCGGATACCACCTTTTTTTTCGTCGAGATTTCTTATTAGATTGAAGTCACCTCCAATAATCCATGCTCTGTTCTGAGCAAGAGTTTTTAGATCTGTGATAGACTCGATAAAAGCCTGCTTCTGGTCCGCCTTCGAAGGGCCATAGACATTGGATATGAATCCTCGAGTTTTGGTACCGAGGATGTGGAACTCAGCTGAAATAGAATAGGTGGTGGTGGGAAACCCTGATAAGGTCACTATTCGGGGATTCCAGAGAATACCCAGCCCCCCAGCCGCTCCTCTAGCATCAATGGCGATCGATTCACATCCCTTCCAGACTTTTTGGGCTATCTTTGCTAACTCTTCTCTCGAGCATTTTGTTTCTTGAAGGAAGATTATCCCTGAATTATCCCTATCTATTCTTCTTTTCAATATGCGCTTCTTTAGCTCACTGTTACAACCTCTGATGTTCCAGGTTGTAATCTGCATTGAGAAGGAGTTAATTGGGGGGGGGGAAAGGGCTGCATCTATGGTTGGATACTGCCCTGAAGCCACTAGTTGTTCTCCTATTGCTTTGATTCTTTGGATATTACTAGGTCTTCCTCTTTTGTCTTTTTTTGAGTTTTTCCCTTTCCCATCTGTGACTTTGAGAGATTCTATCACTACTCGTAGGGTATTTGCATTCTTGGCTTGGATGATCGCCTTCTCTAGAAGAGAAACTTGCTGCGAGGGGATATTTGCTGGTTCTTGATCAGAGCAAGCTGCCTCCATTCTGTCAAGGTCTAGATCTCCTACCTCCATGTCTTCTGAAACGACATCCCTAGATCCTGGTTCTACTTGAGATTCCTCAGGCCGGTTCAGGGAGCAACCCTCCAGGGAAGCAGTGATAATACAAGGGGAATCCGCTAGGGCTTGAATCTTGGCCTCTCCTGATATATCTTTGTCCTCTTCCCCTTGATGTTTGTTTGGATTTTTGTCCTGCAAAGCTGCTGTTTGAGCCTTGGCCCTTTTTATTGATTGATCTTCTTGAAGGGTTGCGAATTGGTTTTGGGTTTGCACCCTTTTGTGAACATCTGGACCCGAAGTCTTTCTGGCTTGCCTCTTTTTATTTTGGATTTTGGTGAAACCTTCCGCATCCAATTGGTCTTGCTCTTGCTTCCCGCCTGATCTCTTGTTTTGGGGGCAGTCTCTGAACAAATGCCCATGTTCATGGCAACGCCCGCATCTAAATGGGATTTGCTCATAGTCTATGGCTTGAAACCATTCCTCATCTTCCCATGTTAGCTCTATTCCATCAGGTAGATCTGTTGAGATCTCCAGGTAGATGCAGATCCTGGTGAACGAGATGTATTTCCTCTGTCTCGTTTGTTCAGAGACTTTGATGAAGGTCCCCAGAGTGTTCCCTATGTCTATAAAAATTTCTTCCTTCCAATATTCCAAAGGTAGGGAGTACATTCTGATCCATATCGGAGCGATAGTCAGATTTTCTTTATTTGGGTCGAATCGCTTTTTCCAGGGTCTCAAGAATAGACCTACTAAGTTGAAAAAGTAGGGGCCATTCTCGAAAATCTTAGTTCTATCCTCTTCGTTGAAGAATATTATAGTAAAGAAGCCTTTAGCTCCCAGCTGGAGGTCATAGTGGCCTTGGGGTTTCCATGTTGAGTTTATCCAGCCCACCAACATCTTTTCTGTGGGCCAGATCCCCACGAATTTGCCTATGAGAGCCCTTTCCTTCATATATTGAATCTCCTCCTTGACTCTGTCTGACTTGATCTGTAGTCGAGGGACTGTATTGGATTTTGGGACACATTGCCCCGTCCTTCTTGTACCCTGGTTAATGACTTCCTCTTTTCTTGTTCCACTGCACCCTTCCTCGTCTTTGGCATTTTTCTGGGCATTGAATACTGTTTTTCCTTTGTCCTTATTTGATCCCATTGTCGCTGTCTCTACCTCCACATCTTCCGGGCTCCCGCGGTCCCTCTCCCCCCGAACCATCTCGATTTTTGCTGATGGGGCTCCATCGACCTACAAAGACTTTGAGAAACCTTCAACCATCCACCGACCATTTGCAGAGCTCATTCCATGTATGTTCCAGTGAAATTCCTATCTTGATATTCAAAAGAATCTCATGTGGGTGTGCTAGTTGATATAAGATTACATATTAGTTGATATATTATATGAGAACTTATTTATATACAATTGTTTTTCAATGTAGAATTATTAAATATATTTACAAATAGAATATGATTTATATGTCTTTAAAGAATTTTTGATGCATACTAAATATATTAATTATCACTATTAAAATTAAAATAAAGATGTAATGATAAACATAATTGTGTGTAGTAATTTAAATCATTGTAAATATTCTTTAATCGTGTGTAGTACTTTAAATCAAAAAATATTTTTACATAGATGTTTATGATAATAGTAAATATTTTTGTTGGAACCTTTGGCTCATTAGTAACTTCACCTTGTTGGATGTGGGAGATCGCTGTGGGAGCTGACCGTTGGAGGGATTCGATCATTGGAGGGAGCTAGCCGTTGTGGGAGTTGATTGTTGGAGGGATTCGATCATTGGAGGGAGCTAGCCACTGAGAGAGTTGATCGTTGTAGGGTGTCGACCACCGACTAAAATATGTCCACTTTGGGTCCTTAAATTATGGACAACTATAACTACCTTAAATTTTTTAATCCACCTTTTATGGATCCTTGGTCCTATGCTTATTGGCTTGGGTCCTCCCTTCCCAAACCTATTTATAGATAGCCTTCTTGGCTCGTCTATCATCACACTGGATCATTCTAGATCGTGTGATCATGTGCTTAAATGCAATTCAATGTCTTTAGACACCACCATTATTCTGGGAATCTCTTTTCTCTTTCTGTTGTTTAATGCTTGCTCCAACATGGTATCAAAGCTTGATGGTGTTCGTGATCTGGATTTTGCAGAATAAGGGGAGTTTTGTCTGTGGTTTGATGAGCTACATTTTGGGTCGAGGAGAATGGTGAATCACTAGATTCGACTGTCTTACCCTAACATTGGCGTGATATAATTTTTCTGGACATTTCAGGATCATTGCATTTTTATGGGCACGAAGACGTAACCGTCAGGAGGATGATGAATAGTGGCGTGCTCTAGATGATGAGTTTTGGAAATGTCTTAAGTGTTATTTCTCCAGACATATGATGCCCTAGATTTATTTTGGTGGAGCATTGCTTTGGTCGACAAAATATCGCGATGACAATTTTTTGACTGGAAATGGTCTTGTCGTATGAACGATTGAATGGTAAATCGATTGGATGGTCGACTTGCATTCACTGACGACTGCACTTGGTTTGCTTTCCTTTGGTATTTGGTCGATTGGCATATGCTCGACTTGGTATAAGTCGACTAGTGCAAATTGAGACAATCATGTCTTGACTGGGCATTTATATCCTATTGAAGATGGGTATGATTGATGAAGATGAAGCTCTGGTTTTCCAAAAACTTCAGGAGATTCATGCAAAGAAGGAAATTTCCTTAGAATAATATCATAACCAACTTCATAAAAAAGTAGAAGACTTGTAGAATGTCGTTGTAGAGTTGTAGACTGAAAATCAACCGCTGAAAAATCAATTAGCGATAGTGCATACTCGTCGGGAAGAAGAGGCTGCCCTTTTTCAAACCAATGTTTTGTAATGGGTTGATGAGAAATATCAACAGATTTTTGTGCTTTAAAGTACCATGGAAAGCATTTCCAGCATTTGGTGGACGAATTTGAAGATAAGTCAGATTTGGTCGATGACTTGGAAGCATAGGCGAAATCCCTCTCTCATCAAGATATTGATGGATTGAAGAAGAAGATTGGTAGTTTGGAAGCAAAAAATGTCTAGCTAACTAATGAGGCTGCTCACTTGCAGGCATATGTTGATGAGCTTCGTGATGAAGCCGCCCCTCTTCAAGAAGACAATTATCATTTGTTTGAGGAATATCAAACTTTGAAAGAAGATTGCAGTGCTCTATTGCTGCCGTTGACTGAAAAGGATGAGGCTATCAAGGGATTGCAGGATTGTATGCATAATCTTGAACTAGAGGTGTGTAGACTGCAGATTGTTGAGCAAAAAGTTGTTGAGAAGCGATATGTTGCGAAGAATACTATCACGGTCTCGACTGTTGAGCAGTCGACTCCTGTTGTTGAGTCAAAAAGCTTACCCATTACTTCTTCCATTTTTGATGCTCTTGCTTGTATCCCAATTATATGTAAATTAATTGATTCGTTGGCTACTAATGATGCTGTTTCTCCTAGCTTTGAAAAGCATACTACATGTATTGGGTCTCAATGGTCTTGGATATAGTGGTGCTACTTCTAGTTTTGTTGACACTAGGAAAGTGTTGTTTATTGCTAGAGTAATTTAGACTGAATGTTGATGATGGTCTTGGATGAATTTGTTGCTTAGTTGGTTGTATCTGATGTGCTAGAAATTGAGAATGTTGTTGTAAACGACATTACTGTTGATATGCAGGGTTGGTCTGATCTTGTCGATGAACCCAAACTTGAGCTTGCATCCCTTGTTTTGTCAGAACATAAATTTGTGCCATACATACATCCTCATCATAAGAATCGGAGGAATTTTCCCAAGAATCAGAAATCTTGGAAAGGTGGCAACTATTCTCTTAGAACTTTGCAAAAAAAGACGTGAAAGACATAATCGAGGAGCTGTGTCAACTACTCATATATATTGTGGTTGGATTGATGATTTGTCATCAAATCAATTGAACATATGCTTGAAGACGTCACACATATGTATATATTCCACTGTATTGTTGTGCAGTACTTATCTCACATGCATTTGATTGATTTAGAGATGGTCCACTGATGCTCGACAGACAATGGCTATCAACAGATAGCTTGACTGTTGATATATGACTGAGATGGTTGCCTGATGGCTTGATCGGATATGTGTGTTGAACCTACTAGATTGGTTGTGGTCAACTGAGCTTTGATGACTGAGAGTTGTTGGCTGATTGGTTATTACTTTTCTTCCTAGTTGTGTTTAAGGGGCGGGGGGGGGGGGGGGGGGGGGGGGGGGGTGTCGGGGAGAATTGGACATTTGATTGTTGACCTTACTATGAGGTAAACCCAATTGTTTTTGACTCGAAAGTTCTTGTTGAATCGACTTGGTCGACTGAACCTTGTTTGACCGCACTTCTTTTGATATATTGGGAGACATTTGTTTGAATATTTCCTTGCATGCCAGTGCCTATTTGATGAATGGACAGAGACTACATTACTGCCAGAGACTGCTTATATTTATTTTGCTATTGACTAGTCGAATACTCAACCGGGTTGTGTTGTCTGTTGTCTAGTCAACTACTTGACTGGTTTGTGTTGTCTTTTGTCTCTTGTCTGCTCCAACAATTTTCACATTGTGCAATGGAAAAATGTCTTAGCTTTTTTTAGTTTTTTCATTTAATATTACTTTAATGTTTTAAGATGATAAGTAAGAAATATAAAGAATAACTATTTTACTATTTGTAGGATTTATGTGGTATCATTCACAATTCAATTCTAAATTAGAATAGTTCACACCTCGATGATTATAATGGAAAATATAATGGATCATGTATTGTTAAGTTAACAAGCATATATCCATCTTACCTCTGGCTCCATTAAGCATGGAGAGGGATCAAATCCTTTCAGTTGCAAATCCGTTTAGGGTTTTAAAATTGAGGAAATATTTGCACCTCAAGGGATTTAATCATTCTCGACGCTTGATGGTACCAGATTTAAGATGGATCTATGCTGGTTAATAACACAACAAAAGTTTTTATGATGATGCACATATGTGAAAAATCAAATTCATTGAGCGTGAGATGGTTTGGCCAATATTTATAATATGATCCATAGTGCACACCACTAGTAGCCAAGTTAAGTTTAGCTGAGCCACACAAGCAACTAATTAAGCTAATGAACAAACCAAATGTTTTTAGCTGTAGGAAAAACCAAACCCTTTATATTATATATTTATGCTGGCTCATCTCTACAAACAAGAGGAGAGACAAACTCTCCTAGAGGAAATAATCATTAGGGAAGACGTCTTTTTCTATCTCTAGTCACGATGTGGACATATGCAGGTGGGTGGTGGACCAATGGTGATGGGGTGGTTGTGTCCTTCCTTTGCTTAGGAGAAGCCATAAAAGGTATAGTTCAATCTTGTTTTTACTCAAGAAGAGAAGGGTCAAAGTTTGAAGAGTGTATGATCTACTCTATGAATGAAGAGGCCAAGAAAAGGTGGAAGTAGCATAAGCATGGTTCAATGGTGATGATGGAAACATCCAAAGCAAGGGACGATAATGGAAGCAACCTGATAAGGGGTTGTTACTCCGATTCGAACAAGTATTTCGATTGGAACGACCCTAAAATCTTATACAACTAGAGGGTGGGTATAACGAAAACCAAGGATTATTATAAGATCTCAGTACCAAGAACTAAAGAACTCACAATATTAGCCTTTAGGGCAAGTTAAAATTTCCAAGAGGTTGCCTCTTTCTAACTCAAGGAGTGGAGACAAGTGCCATCAATGAAATTCAAAGATGGCAAGCGAAACACACTAATTTTCATTGGCGGTGATGAATCGAGACTTTCGACCCCATTTTATCCATCTTAAGTAACGAGTTTTATGATCCAACGATCCAATTACAAATGTAATTGTAGTTCCCTTAGTATGTAAATGCCAACATAGTAGAGCGCCAACTACCCAACGTTCTCTTTTGATTCTTCAAATGGTTTACATTACTTCTTCCCCTTGAATGCTTGTTTCCCAATGCTCTCTTTTGCTTCTTCAAATGGTTTACTATACTTCTTACCCTTAAGTTCACACTATCCATTGCTCTCCTTTGCTAATTGTTTACATTTCTTCTTCATTAAATCTTAAAGCTACCTAAACCTTGGCATGAGATTTCAAATTTCCAAGAAGCTGCCTCTTTTCAACACAAGGAGTGGAGACAAGAGATATCTACGAAATCCGAAGATGGCAAGCAAAGCGCATCAATTTTCATTGGTAGTGATGATTCGAGACTTTGGGCCCCTTTTTATCCATCTTGAGTTACGAGTTCTACGATCCAACGATCCAATTACAAATGTAATTATAGTTCCCTTAGTATGTGAATGTTAACATAGTAGAGTGCCAACTACCCAAAACTCTCTTTTGCTTCTTCAAATGGTTTACATTACTTCTTTCCCTTGAATGCCCATTGACCAATACTCTCTTTTGCTTCTTTAAATGGTTTACGATACTTCTTCTCTGTAAGTACCCACTATCCATTCCTCTCTTTTGCTAATGGTTTACAATACTTCTCCCCATTAAGTTCCCATATCCATTCCTCTCTTTTGCTAATGGTTCATAGTACTTCTTCATTAAAACTCAGAGCTACCTAAACCTTGGCATGATATTTTGCCCCTTATCCAACTACCATAACTCTGGCATGTACTAAAACACAATAAGGTAGGAATATGAAATTGGACTAGGTTCGATAGTTGATGGTGACCATGGAAGAAGCCTACATAAGGGTTGAGGAGTTTAGAAGAAAGATAAACAAAAGTTAAAAGTTTAAAATTACTTTAGTTTCAACTTTCACATAAGCACATTTCTAAATTCCAATAACCATATGAATGATAGTTCCTAATCTCAATTCTTGAATTCCAATCACTTGGCTGTATTAATTACAAAGTGAATCGATTCTAATGTATGATCATCCACTACACAATTTAATTCTAGATTGTGTGATTGCATTTACTCTTACTACATTACCTAATTAATCTTACATAGATTGGTTGGGATTTGAGAAGGAATAGCTCTCAAGTTAGTGTCGAGTGTTTGAAGGCTATGGTCAGTTGATTTCAAACTATGATATCTTGTTGAATCAAAACCATCATTAATTCGTCTATTTGCTACCAACTTACTAGATGCAATTTCCAATTAATGCTTGTCTTATAATGTGTCATGCATGATAAATATTTTGACAAAAATTATTATAAATGTTAAATATATTAAATTTTACAGTAAATTAGATCCATATCACAATTTCTTTTACCCAATCAGTTAGAAATTTATTGAGTTCTTGATCAAAAATGAAAAGGAAGTTTGCTATTACTCCATTATAGATTAAAGGGCTCCATCGTTGTTGTTGGTGTGAGGCGGTAGTGGTTGATGCAAATGCTAAGTTTCATGTCAACATTAATGTTAATGTTAGGATACACGATTAATTATCTAGTGTGGGTTAAATGGATGATTCTATTCTCATTCATTGCTTAGCTTGTGGGTTAGACAAAGGATTATATTCTCATTCATTGCTCAGTTATAATTTGGGTTATGTTTTTGCATTAAGTGAGTGGATCCCATGTGTGAGTTAAACCAAATTCCTAGTGTTATGTGTTTGGTAGGAAGGAATTTTGATAAAATAATTCCAGGTTTTTTCCTTTGTTGATGTTTAATGGTCGATTCTCAATCATCAAAAAATTTGACAGGTGGAAATTGGAACAATCTGTCATTATGGAAAGGCTTGGTGCAAAATTAATTTTTTTGCATGGCAAAAATTGTTGTGCCCTCCTATGAAGGGTAAAATGGGTTCTGAAGGGAATTGAAGGCTTCAAATTAGGAACCTATCCAAGGGGTTAAATTTTAATTTCGTTTATCTGTTTCCCTTTTTTTAAATCATTACATACTACCAGTTATTGATTAAGCGTGCCATCACTATTGTGTGTTTAATTTTCTACATAATGAAATTGATGGGCACATTTAAAACTTAACCATACCTAAATTATATATATATATATATATATATATATGTGTGTGTGTGTGTGTGTGTGTGTGTTAGTAGTTGTGAGTCTCAGTCCATAGCCTGTTAGCCACGTGTGAGCAAAAATGGACAACATTGTCTTTTTTCACCACCAATTATGTGTTTTCCTGTGCATATATATCAAATTGATGCTATCGAATTTTTCATAAATACTAAATTTAGGGAAATTTGCAAATATTTTTATCTTTTTGGTGATATCTTTCCACTAATGGAAAATGCACGGAATTTAAAAAGCTCGCATTCTCTATATCCGCTCTACACACTTAATTCTTGCTACTTTTTTAGCCACAGCTTTTGCATATTTTTTGCCTTACATGAAAATTTTGAAGCCTTAACAAGTTATCAAATCCATATTCACAGGATACGACTTATACAAATATTTTTATATCTATCTGGAGTCTTTTTGTTTTTTTTGTTGTTGTGAATTATCTAGTATCATTGCATTTACGAGGTTGTATAACATTTTTGAATATTATTTGTCGAGTTTTGCAATTAATACGGTTTGAAGTGTATTTTAGCAGAATTTTACATATTCTATGGGTTATATGCCAAATAAAATGAGAATTTTGAGCATAAATTCACTGTCTGAACAATTTCATCCTGCGACTCGTGAGTGACTAGAAAGTTGGTAGATAAATAAATGGTTTTAATTGTTCCAAGTCCAAGTCCCAAACTTGCATTGCAAGTTTCCAAATTTTGGGATTGATCATCATGCGATTGGATTGGTTTAACTTCAAGGTTGCGTTCAATAGGCATTTCCCAACCATACACGAACTTCTTTAATCAACAAACAAGCCAAATAAAATAGTTGAATTTTACATATTCTATGGGTTATATGCCAAATAAAATGAGAATTTTGAGCATAAATTCACTGTCTGAACAATTTCATCCTGCGACTTGTGAGTGACTAGAAAGTTGGTAGATAAATAAATGGTTTTAATTGTTCCAAGTCCAAGTCCCAAACTTGCATTGCAAGTTTCCAAATTTTGGGATTGATCATCATGCGATCGGATTGGTTTAACTTCAAGGTTGCGTTCAATAGGCATTTCCCAACCATACACGAACTTCTTTAATCAACAAACAAGCCTGGAATTTTTCTCAAAACCAGGAGGTTTTTCCATGTATATTTCTTTAGAAAAATCGCCATGCAAAAAAGCACTTTTCACATCCATTTGATAGAGTTCCCATAAAAATTGAGCAATAAGTGAAAAGATATGTCGAATCAAGTTCATATTTACTACAAGGGAAAATGTTTCAATGCATTCGATGCCTTCTTATTGAGAGAAGCCATTGGCTCCCAATCGAGCCTTGTGATGTTCAACGCCATATTATAAGATAAACTTGGTCATGTAAGCCCATCAACACTTTACAATATTTTTTCCATGTGGTCGGGAAACTAAATCCCAAGTATCATTTTTCAATGAGGAGTCAACTTTAACATACTTAATTTTTCCATTTAGGCTGTCCTTGAGCATCATCATAGGTGTCAGGATCATAAGTTTCGAGAACATGTGTCATCAAGACAATGATGCCATGTTTTTAACTATGGGTCCTTCGACCAATACTAACATCTTTGACATAAGGTCCAACAAATTCAATAGTTTAAGTAGCCCACCGAGGTAAACAAGTCGTCAATGAACCATGTCAGTTGGTTTCTGGAGTTTGTGCATGCAGGTTGACATCATCAGTCGAGGTAGAATGACTACCAGTTGACTCGAGAACAAAGGTTGACTCTCTAGTCGAAACTTTAAAGAAAAGTATAATAAATCCAAATTCTTCAAGAATATTGAAAGGATATATCTGCAATGCCAAATGAAGAGTTCAATAACTTAATACCTGAAGTCTTCTCATCAAATATCACATTCTTGCTAAAATTAATATGTTGTTTGACATGGTCATACATAAAATAGGGTTTTGATTCATCTATTTAGGCATCATGATGTAAGCATGAATTTTTGCATCCAATTTATTTTTGTAGTTCCCATTGATATGTTCATAATCAACACATCAAAAGGTTACAAGGTGTCTTAACAGAAGGCTTTCTTCCTTGCTACTTCTTGACTGGAATATTTTTGTTGATAGCTCTAGTAAAAACAAGGTTCATGAGATAATTTGAGAAGTAAATAACTTTTGCCAATTTTTTTATCGAAAGGTCTTTGGCCTGCAATAGACATCGAACCATTTCTACTATTACATAACACATAGCATGCATTGATGATAAGAATAAAGAATAGTCATTACAATTATGAAATTAGTTTATTGGATGGGGTAAGAAGATTTATTCCTCTCAAAATATGAATTTCTTTGTTTGTTTGCAATGTCTCTACAAACATTAAACATGCAAAAGAATAAAGATTACACATCATATATAAATCACATGGTTGTAAAATAATTCAGTTTTGCTTTAACGAGTATCTTAAAGAGTTATAAATTTCAAGAACGTTAAAATTTTTGTTTTCTATTGATTCTAGATGAAAGTATATATTGTAGTTTTGTTGACGGGCGTATTTGACTAAGCCCGCAACGGGGGAAAACGACCCAGTCCGGGATCCTTAGAACAGGTTCCAAGCTGTTTTAAGTAGTCGCTCCCGACAGGTTTAAAGGCTCTGTTGGCCTGGGATCCTAAGAGACTAGTTAGTGCTACTGATAGTTAATGTCACTCCTATAATTATAAAAAGTTAACCTCAGTTATAATTTACAAGAACTAAAAACTTGTTAAGCAGGATTATTCCAAAACAATTTACTCTAAAAACAAAACACAAATCTCTACGGAATTCATATACTATACAGTCATGTTATATTTGTATACAGATGTACAATAATTACATTGAAGAATATAGTGAATGTATTTAATGGAACGGATCTAACTCAACAAGGTTCATCGGATAGCATGAAAGCAAGAAACAACTAAACTGAATATAGTTTTAATCTAATATCTATCCTGATCAGGAGCACAATTTAATTAAAACTTGTTCTTAACTGATACTGATAAATGCTCTGTATATAAACACTTGCAAATGTTTAAAGAAATTCAACCACTGCAAATTTATACAAGCATCATTCCATATAATATGTAACAATAATAACAATTATTAATTGCAAAATATGTTATACCAGCAGAGTTAAAAACAAGGACAGTTGATACTTAATAGATTATCTTTGCACAATCCAGCAAAGGAGATTCAAACAAACATCATAATGTAGGAACAACAAATACCACAAACTGAAGGATATTATAAATCACATAAAAGTTTTAAAACCACAAACGTGAATCAAACATCACCAGTCCAGAACATCGTGACAACTGACAGGTAACTGCTTAGCGGCCCAAACAGTACGAACCAGCAGTTCGGTATTTGCATTCCAAAAGTATCAACCCCTGATCACAGCAACAGAGTTTCGATCTGAGAGAGCAATCTCTCAGTCCAGTCCCCCCAACAATCAAATTCTTCTGAGTTTAAATAGACCAGGATTAGAAGAAAACAAAACAAATTCAGCTCCGCAACAGGCGAATTCCTGGAAACAAACATTTCGTTGCCGGCCGCAACTGCCAAAATCGCGTTCAGAGAACCCTAAAAATATCCTGAAATCCATCATTTTTTGGCGAAATCCTCCTGAGTTTAGCTAAATGGGTTTGTTCTGAAGAAAACCCATGTGCCAGATTTTTAAGATTCGCCTCCATTTGCTCACAATAAATCTCACAAAATCGCTTGTTATTAAGCTACGCGATTTCGTCGACTTGCACAATCCTGGCAGTAAACTGAACTGCTGCTCCCTTTAACTTTGAGCTTGGGTGATTTGAAAATCAATTGAGATCTATAATCCCCAAATATC
>LPNX011063111.1:7544-261090 GCA_001517045.1 Pseudotsuga menziesii
TCTTTCCAAAAATATCAGTAAGCTTCTCCCATACTTCATTCGGTGATGTCAATCCATCGAGATAGAAAAGGAGGTCTTTGGAAATACTCAGGCACAGGAGGCCATAAGCGTCATCCCTCCTGTTGTGCCATTTTATCTTCTCTGCAGCTGCATTGGGCTCTGCTTCTGTTGCCATAGTCACCCTATAGAGGCCTTTCGCTCTCAACAGTATCTCCATCTCTGCTTTCCATTCAAATAAATTGAAAGGAGTCAAGATAGTTTTCTGTGATTGATCCATAGCTCTAGAAAATCTGTCCCGGCTGTCTGTAGAAGGCTCCTAGTCTTGATGTCGAACCTGCAAAGCAATTTTTGAAGGAGAGAAACAACCTACAATGGCTCTAATACCATGTGGAAATTAAGGCCAGCAATAGATTAATTTTACTCACAACAATTATCAATTTATCATGCAAAATTGCTCACAAAAGAGACTGAATATGGAGCTGTAACACTAAATTGTATTAACTGAGTGTACAATAGCCAACCCTGTAATAACATAGGCTACTGAATAAATAGAATACATCAGGAAATTGAATTCATGAGGAAGCATCCAAATCTAGCATAAAGCAGGCTTACCAAAAATAAGCAAATCCCCCATAGGTGTAAAAAGCTGATCCCAAATATGTCATGGAGCTCACGAATTGGCAAGGGTGCATGGGCAAGCTAAAGAGTGATGAAATGGAAGCTCATACATTCTTTTTCATGGAGAAAAGAGTGGAGGATGAAGAGGACAAAAAACTAGTTCACCTCACCTAGTCTAGCTTTCCTATGTGCCTTAAAACACTGAAAAAGCAGGCAATAAAGCAAAAAAAGCAGATAGGCACCTAGGAGGCCAGGAATAATGCAGATTTGATTCCTAAGTCTTTCCCAAGTTCTACATGAGTCAAATATGGCAAGTTTGACCTCTATGGATAGGCAAATAGCAACTTGCACAAGGTGGGACACATGAACTAGGAAAATAAGACAAAAATAAATGAATTAATGTCTAAGTGGGTAAACTATGGGTTGATTATTCTAACACTCTATAGGTGTCAATTGTTCTTCCACCTCCGAGGTGTCCAGCAGTTGTGAAAAATATGGTCGTAGGAGCTCCACATTAAATACTGGGTGTAGATCAAGGAATGGAGGAATGCTTAATTCAAAGGAATTATCACCAACTTCCTTAGTGATGGTGTATGTCCCAAAGCGAAGTGGATGAAGCTTGCGATGGGTTCCTGGGCCTCTCTTTCTGCAAATGCAACCAAAGCTTATCCCCAACCTGGAATTTGTGTGGAACCCAATGTTGGTCATGTCGCTGCTTGTATTTAGTATTGGTATTTTCCAAAATGTCATGGACCTGTTGGAGGATGTGTTGGATTTGTTCAATAAATACCGTGGACTTATCAGCCTCATCCTGAGCATGGGAATATTCCTCCTATGTGGATGCAACGGGCAGATCTACATCAATTGGGGCTAGTGGTTGGAAACCCAAGCACGCCTGAAAAGGGATATGACCGGTAGAGCTATGAAGAGCTCTATTATAGCTATGTTGAATGTAAGGAAGGATTGCATCCCATGTGTGGGGATGTTTAAAATTATGCATTCTCATAAATGCATAATCACCTAGTTGACTACCTTTGTTTGTCCATCGGTTTGGGGGTGGAAGGCAGTTGATTTGGTGCTCTTGGTATCTGTCAGTGACCATAGACTAGAACACAAAGTGGTTAGGATCTTGTCGTCGATCTAAGATGATAATCTATGGTATCCCAAAATGAACCCAAACATGCTCAAAGAATAGTTTAGTATTATATTCGACAGAGATTAGGCTTCTTGCAAACTATCAAAATAACCATCTTAGAGAAGTGATCACCAACCACAAACACACAATCATTACCATGCTTATTTTAAGGTATTCCTAACATGTAATCCATGGATATGGATTCCCATGGCCCATTCGGAGTGGGAAGAAGGGTGTACAACCCTTGATTTTTGACGATTGGTTTCATGATGACACGTGCAGTGTAGGATTTGACATATCGGCCGATGTCTTGTCAAATTTTGGGCCAATAAAAATACTTCTGCAAGACTGCCATTGTCTTCTTAGTTCCAAAGTTCCCTGCCACTCGACTGTAATGCACTTCCCAAATCATCTTCCTACACGTGCTTGAAGGAACACAAATATGGCCTAGGTGGCATAGCAATCCTTCCTGGAGATGAAAATTTTCCACTAGTGTACCTGCACACAAGGATTGGTAGATGGGAGAGAACTCGGGATCATTGTCATATAGTTGAGGCCACCCAAAGGTCTTGTCGCCATAATAGTTGAGCATAGTGGTTAATGTTTCTGCTGGAGGTCGATTGAGGAAATAAATGACTTGATTGGTGTCACCCTTATTATATTTAATGTTCAAATGGAACTAATGCAAGTAAGTGGACCAGTTATGGTGTAGGTAATTATGTAACTTTCCTTGATTTTGCATGAACTGTAAGGACTTGTCATCAGTGTGGATGACTATTTCTTTTCCAAGGATGTAATGCTTCCATTGGTGGCAGGCTTGGACAATGGAGTACATTTCCTTAGAGTCATAGGCAAGGTATTTTTTAAGGATTCTAATATTATACTTAAGTATAGTATTCTAGGTGATTGTTTTGGATTGAAACAAACATGTTTATAGATAGGTAGGCGAATATTAAATATGAAACATACAATTAACACTCAAATGTGTAAATTTTGGCGAATATTATGATAAAAAAACATATTTTATGTAAATATAGGCGATATTAGAGACTAAAAAGTGAATTTATTTTTTCAAAAAACCCCAAAAAATAGCTAATTGGTGAAATTTTGCCACTAAAAATTACCCTGGTCATAGGTGGGGTACTTGCAGACTGTATATGAAAGTGTCTCATTGTGATATGCCACTAGATGTAAATTTTGAGTGAGGACCGCACCAACGATGTAGTCTAAATCATCTTTCTTGATCTCAAAGGGTTGTTGCAAATATGGTAAGGTAAGCATGGGCGTCAAACATAAGACTTGCTTCAACTCATCAAATGTATCTTGTTGTGGCTTGGAACAAGTGAACTTGGCCTTAGATCCACCTTTAGTCACTTGGCTAATGGACCAAGCAATATTAGAGAATCCCAACACAAATCTATGATAGAATTTTTCAAGGCCTAGGAAGATATGAAGATCTGTGATTGTCGTTGGGGTCGATCAATCATGAATGTATTGGATCTTGGATGGATCTACATGAACACCATGTTTTTACACAATGTATCCCATATAATGAACCCTTTCCATGCCAAATGATAACTTATATATATATTATCATATAGCATGTGTTGCCGCAGGGTTCTTATGACCTAGTGGATATGCTGCAAATGTTCTACCCATGTTCTACTATAGAAGAGGATATCATGTAGATATACTACCAAAAAGGAATTGGTGAATTTCCATAGAATACCATCCATCATTCTCATGAAGGTTGTTGGAGCATAGTCAAGCCAAAAGGCATGACTAACCACTCAAAAAGGCCTTCCCAAGATTTTGAGGTAATCGTCCATACATCAGCCTACTTAATTGGCACTTGATGATAGCTGAACTTTAGCTCAATCTTGTTGAAATACTTGTCCCCCTTGATGAGGTCGTCTATCAAGGGAATGGGATACCGATTCCATATTGTGATCTTTTTTAGAGCTTGGTAGTCTATATAGATTCACCATGTCCCATCTTTATTCTGTACCAACACAATTGGGCTCCCACAAGGTAAGGAGTTGGGTCAAATGTGCCCCTTTTGGATTAACACTTGAACCTAGCATTTGATATCTTCATTCTCCATGAAGGAATGCCTGGATACTGGCCCATTAGGTAAAGGCACACCCGAGATCAAATCAATGGAACGATTGACCTGACAATGTACTGGAACCCTGGCAGGTGAGGTGAAGATGTCTTTGTATGCTTCCATGATCCTGTCCACCTATTTTTGTTGTGTAGAGGGGTTCTGCGTGGAGGCGATGGATGTTGTTGTGATATTTATTTCATGATTGAACATTCATGATGATGATGGATTATTTCTTGATGGAATTCACAAACTATTTTGTGGTTTTATATTTGGATGATATTCTCATCTTCAACAAAACTTGGGAAAAACATTTGTAGCACATTTAATAGATCCTGAGCACCCAGTGACAACAGAAGTTATACACAAATTTGGATAAATGCTTATTTGACATGGAGAGAATTTAATATCTAGGAAACATCATGGGTGAAGATGGGGTGCATGTGGATCCAACCAAGATCAAATTCATTTGTGATTAGTCATCGTTGATGACTCTAATAGATATTTAAAGCTTCTTGGATATCATCAATTTATATCTCAGGTTCATGTTGGGGTTCTCTCATATCACTTGGCCCATGACCCAAATGACCAGGGGTGGGGTCAAAGCCAAGTTCATTTGGTCTAAATCACAACAGAAAGCATTCAAGACTTTGAAACATCTCCTTTATTCAACACCATTACTCACCCTAATAGGCCTACAAAAACCATTCTAGGTTAATACCAATGTCTGATTGTTTTTCCATTGGGGTCCTCACTCAATACAAACAGTCAGTGTCGTGACATAGTGATACATGATTTGATGTGGTTTGTAGGTATGCCACCTATGGCAAGGATATTTACTCCATCATGAAGACATAGGGGAAGTTGCATAACAAACACCATACAAAGTGGTATATTTTCCTACAAAAACTCGACCTAAACATAAACTATAAGAAGAACAACATAAATCATGTTGTAGACTGCCTCAACCGACCTTCAGTCATATTGTTGAATACCATGTTCAAGGCTTATCGACATGAGACCTATAGGTGGCCCAAATTGTATGACAATGACCTTGACTTTATTATTACCTATCAAACATTACATGTAGGAAAACCAATCTCATAATTCTATTTACAAGATGAAATGTTATGCCATCTAGGCCACCTCTATGTTCCTTCAAGCAAGTCTGAGAATACGATTTGGGAGGCACATTACAATCAATTGATAGGGAACTTCAATATGGAGAACACGATGGTATTATTGTAAATTTAGTTCTATTGGACAAATATCTAATAGAACACCGGCAAGTATATATGATCGCTCACCACTTGTTCCATTTCTAAACCTTCCATCAAGAATAAAGTGTTGTACACTTCCCTTCCTACCCCAAATAGAACTTGGGAATCTTTCTCCATGGACTAAATTTTTGGCATGCCTTCAATCAAGCATGGAAACGACTGTGTATTTGTGGTTGTTGAATGGTTCTCTAAGATGGTTATTTTAATTCCTTGTAAGAAGAACGTCCCCATAGAGGTCATTCCTAATCTCTTCTTTCAGCATGTTTGGATTCATTTTGGATTTCCATAGACCATTATTTTAGATTGAGACATTAGGTTCCTAAGTAATTTCTAGTCCAACCTATGGTTGATGATGGACACTAAGATGATGAAATTGACTTCCTTCCACATGCAGACTGATAGATAGATGGAGGTATTCAACGTGATGATTGTGCATACTTTGATAATGTACAACTCTAAACACCCATGCACATGGGATGAGAGACTTCCTTATGTTCAACATAGCTACAATAGATCCCTTTATAGTTCTATCGATCATGTCAATTTTCAAGTGTGTTTTGAGTTTGATAAATTATCCCTAATTGACGTAGCACTAATCATTTCGTATACACATGAATAATCCTCCCATGCTCAAACTAAGGTTGGTCGAGAAATCAAATTTGTTGAATGAATCCAGTGCATCCAACAATAATTTCATGATATTCCATAGAAATCCAATTCCAAGTACAAGTAGTGCCACAATCAATATTAGGTCCCACAATCAATATTTAACTTACACCATTGCTGAGAATTTTTCCCAATTGAGCATTCTCCCTTTCTTGGGCTTGCACCCAATATTTAACATGGAGTTGATTTAACCATATTCTTTGCCTCTATTGGACACCCCAAAGGTGATAGAGAAATTTTCCTATACATAACTCAACCCCAATTGAATTGAGAAATATATAATGGATCGAATCATGGACATCTAGATGAGGGTCACCCACTAGTAGAACATACAACTCTATGGGTGGTCAAATTAGCAAAACCTCTTCACCAAGGTAAGTGGCTCACTAGAAATCAGATTCAACAGAAGTTTCCACATCTGATGGAGGAACTTGACATAATGGGGACCGTTGTTTCCTAATGGTAATGATTGATATAGATGGATACTAATGGACACTGATCTATTCAGCTGACTCATAACTGTTCTCAATCTTGGCATTTTTCTACATTTTTTTGGGTGCTCAACTTTTGGGGCATTTTTAGGCCTAAAACTATTTTTTTCGGCCCTATGACAAATGAGAGTTACCTAAGGCTTCCCCAGTCCAAGTTTGAAATTGATTTTATTTTTTAGTTCTTTACAATGGGCTATTGTTCACCCCAAACAAAGTTTGTATGTGAAAATTCCAATCCTAGGATATTAATGTATCAACTAGATTCCTTAAATCCCACATTCCTTTTGCTCGATTCATCTCCTAAAGTTAAGGTTTTAGATATTTATATTTTTTTCCCCCTTTTTTCCTAACTAATAGACCTCTTTCTTTCTTATCAAACAAAATTCATTTTTTCATTAACATTTTCAGACCTTATATCTTAACGACCCTCTATCTTAACGAGTAAACCTCTTTATTTCCCATCATACATACTTACATTTCAAATCAAACTTTTTGATAGTTCCACATAATTTATATGATGATTTAAAGAGTTTAATAGTATTTGCATACCTTTAGTAATGTATTTCCATCGATATTCAAGAAAAAGAACTCATTCAATGTAAGATATTTTGATAGCGAGTAATCGAAACTCTATACTATTTGTGTCACATGCCCCAATTTGCAAAAAACAATTTAATGATATCTGAGGAACAATGTGTTAAATTTTATGCTAAGTTGTAATTGATGACCTAGTGGGGTCAAGAATATTTAATTTAAATTCAGAATATTTTATTTATAAATAAATAAATTATGAGACAACAGCTTAGGGAAGCTGTTAAAAGAGTGTTTACTGGTTAATTGGCGGAGGAGACTGGGTGGAGAGAAAACTGACAAGTGGCAGCATCCTCAAACCACTTCCAACTGTTGCAGGTGGCAACTTCCCTATATTTGTGGTCATGATTCCCCAAGAAAGTGGAATTAGAGCAGGTGGCTCATTAAATGAAAACTGACCTAGAAGACCTAGGCATCTCTATAAAATTTCCCATTGAAGAGAGCTGAGGCTACTCATTCTAGAGAGGTGATCATTCAGGGTGAATGAATTTACTCAAGAGAAATTCAATGGAGGGGATTACTGAAGTGTGTTTGAGGGGTTAACTGCTGAGACTGAACTAGTTGTAGCTTCTAAGCTGAAGTTCATACTGCTAAGAGAAGATTTTGATTACCGAGGTAATTGGACCAGTCAGGTGACAAAGGTCTTACAGTTGCATTCTCCACCCAGTTCTCAGCCAAGAAGAACAGGAACAAGCTCGGGGGTCCTGAGGAAGCGTTGTCTGAGCGCTCTCCAGGAGTTTGGTTGGGAGGAACAGCCTCCTTAAGCTATTTTCATCTTGTCATCAACTGGTTCTATTTTATTTTTTTACTATCTTCAGTTAAATATTTCTTAGTTTTCTACTACAGGCATGTTAGTATTTTAGGGTTTATGAAGGAAGAATAACTGAGTAATGTTGGATTCAGTAAAATTATAGATTATATTAGAAATAGAAATGATTATGTGAAAAGTGAAACAGATTGAATTAAAATTCCCAAGCTGTATTTTTCCACACCTAACTCAGGTAGTACTCTAGTACAACCGGGGTTGCTTAGGTGAATGAGATGATTCACTTACTTGAATGAGAACAGTAGTTAGATTATACTTCATTTGTTTATGAATTTTCCTAAATAGCAGTATTAATTATTGTCTGTATTTATTTACTTCAGCTAAACTAAATAAAAAATAGGTATGAAAGAGAACACTAATTATATTCTTATAAAAGTAATTCCAGTATTAGTATTCTGATAAAATATAGATATTATAGTTTAACATAAGTAAAGTAAGTGGATTAGCATCTAAAACCACGTGAAAAGAAATTTGTAAAAAGGTTTATAAACATTGAAATTCCAGACACTGTGTGCCTTTATCTAAGACCAAATGATTATTTTACAATCCTTTTGAAACTACGGAAAATATTGAAAGATAACGATATCCTAATTTTAAAGTATGCTGCACTAAAACCCTAAGTATTTCTTAACTAAGAACTAGAAACAAAACTGTAAAAATTGTTTAAGAAATTCTTAAATAAACAGAGCGCGCATCAAACAAATAACTGTAAGTCATATCATCATCCATTATCCTATTTTTTTTAAACGGAGTTAAGAATGATTTAAGTATAAATAAGGACATTATAAAACTGTAGGGTTATATAGTAATTTAACCCTTAAAAAGTCGAGTTCCAGAATTAATTATCATCTCTTAAATAGTGCTCTAAAAATAATTATAAATATAGAATAATAATAAAGACATTACATATGTAAATTATGGACAAAATAAACCAATAATAGTTAACCATTCGTAAATATAAAATCCTTATTCAAGGATAGGCTTATAGCCTGTAGAGTCGAAGGGTTGAAACCCAAGCATGCTATTAAAACCGAATATGCACAAAAGTATTTTATATTAAATGGTAACAAGATACATTACTGACAGGGGAAGTAAAACCCAGCTCACTTTACAACCTGACTGTTTTCACAGTCTTCTATTTTACTAAGTTCAATGTAAGAAGAAAAACTGAAGTAACACTAGACAGAGGTCGTTAAGCATCTCTGAGCTCAGAGTTGGGCTCTTTTTAAAACATAAAAGAAACCATTTACATTGCTTAAGCCATAAGGCTGAAACTTCATATCAAAACCACATTTACATCACAACTTCAAGAGATTGTGTTGCCCAACAAAGTATCATGAGGATTTTAAATAAAACTTGGACATACTTAAAACAAACTAAAAATCATAATCAACAGAGAACTAAAGCTGGGTATCCACCCACAAGAACTACTTCCAACAACCTAAACTGCATGCAGAGAGAACCCTCTATGGGACCAAGGCTTAGCAGATGGAAGCCCATGAAAGGACTGGTGCATGATTTTGTTTTTCCACCCTTAGCCTAGAGCTGGTAGCAGGAGCCTGCAAAACAATTTTAAAACAACATTTAAACTCTGTTACTTAAAAATGGTAAAATCCCTAATAAGGTAAATCGATTGTAAAGAGGAAATGAGTAAGATAAATTTTTACCTGTGAACTGAAATTCAAAGCTGAGAAGAAATGGCCACACCAGCTCGATGGTGCTAAACCGAGAAGAAATAACCCTTGAAGCCAACTCTGCGACAGAGAGAGCAAGGAAACCGACTCAAGTTCACAATGCAAAAGCATTGAGCGAGCAATTACAGGAGTAAAACCATTACAGGATTCGAGCTAATTGGAGAAACCATTAACCACTCTCACAGTGTCTTCTTTACTTACAGGAGAACCTAAAACCATAAACTATGATACCAAGATTCACATTACAACATTTCAGACTAAAATTCGCAATGATCAAGGAGGTTGCAGGCCTCTCATGGCCGCAAATCTCACAACTCGACCAGCAAGGAGGAAAACCCTAAGACCAAAAATGAAAAGGAGTAGGGTTACAACAATATAAATCAACCAACATATGGAGGAGGACCTTTCCACGTGCCCTTCCAAAAATATCAACAAGTGTGGGTCGAATTCTAATGTCAGCGCTGCACAAATGTTTTTAAAACTTATCATTGCCAATACCTTTCAATATATGATTGCCAATAATAAAAATCATGCTATCAAATATATTATACTAATTCATATGATTGCTAATAATGAAAAGCATGCCAGCAAATACATTATGCCTTGGAAACTAGTATAGGATCGGATCAAAAACTTATAAGGTTTGTTTGCCATCGTTTCGACTACATTATAGTAGTTGATAGGTAGGTAAAACTACCTTAGGATATAAGTTAAGTTAATTGTTATAGCTTAATATTGTTAGGTTATAAATCAATATAGTATTATAACATTGAAATAATAATTGTATCATGGTTATAAATTGAATACTATGAACAAAACTTGTTTACTAGCTGATCCAAGAAGATATTCATACTTGCAAACAAATCGAACAAGTTTGGTATTGTTTTAGAACTAGTAAAAGAAAACAGGGTATAGATATGAGTTAGTTTATGACTTGTTGTAAACTGGAAAGGCCTTAAAATTTTCCACATAAAATCTTAATGCTGATAAATGAGGGAGTCTTCAAGAAAACAGAAGACTAACATTATTTGGATAGTTCTCATAAGAAGCTAATCACTCATTGTAAACTTTACAATCGAAAAACATAGGAACACGTTCATGCATAAAGAGAGGGACAATTGAGTATTGAAGTAAAAATAGCTACGAGATCACTAATCAGTCGAAGTAAACATGAACCAAAACCATGAGCTCTAAGCTCACTATGGGAAATTATAAATGACCATGTACTATAAATTTGTAAGAGATAATCATCATACGACTGAAGGAACCCTGGGTAAGAACTTACTCTTTTAAAAACATTGATTATGTTATGATGAAAGGTCAATATAGCCTTAGTTGTAAATACTATCATAGATTCAGAACAACAAAAGAAATTTACTTTACCTCCTTGGAGACTAGCAGCCTAAATAATCATTTTCTTATACTAGCATCTTAACATGCTAGGAAATTTCTTTTCTCGACATAATTTAAATAAACACCTACATGATCTTACGCTTACCTGCTAAACCTGTAAGAACCAGCAGTCCATTTGAGTTAGCAGAACACTAAGTAATCCCCGATCTCAAACAAGATTTCTCACCTACTTGACAAAAGTAAATCATCATTATATCTAGCAACAACTAAATGCAAGTCCTCTTTCTAACTCAGTTGAAAATTAAAGCTATTAAGTCATTTATAAAGTTAACACAGGTGTTTAAGATTACATCCTTTATGTACAGATTTCTTTTATTGCACCCTTAACTTTTGTTAAAACTATTTCATTTTCCGCTGACCGCTAGCAGTTACTTAGCTGCGACTTAAGACATTTTATGTCACATTAAAAATTTTAAATTTTTACGAAATTTTGGGTCATTACAATTTACACAAAAAATACAACAAATTTTATGCCCAAAAACTGACAGAAATTGTTCAAATGGTAGTTTTCAGTGATTGGAATTGTATAATCCAAGTGTCCCAGGGGTAATCCATGGTCCTGAATCCATTTTAGCAATAAAAAATGTAATTTTAAAACTGAAAATATCATTTTCAACAACAAATTGTGTTGTCGGATTTCGACAAAACTTGCCGAGAAAGGTGCATATGGTCTAGAGTTTAGCCAATTCATTTTGATAGTAGTCATTTTCAACTCAATTGATGACAATATCTATTTTTGGTTCATATGAAAATGTACATACTTTAAATCAAGGACAAATGTTATGTTTACACATGGATCAATAGTAAAATTTTAGATGATATTGTCGGGTTGAAAGGATTTTTCTTGTTCTTTTACATGAGATTGTTGGGTTGCAAGCAATGAATATATTTTCAATTCAGACGTTCTATGATGATATTTAGGGAAGGTGTGATTTTTTAACATTATTCATTATTCAAAAATTCAATATCATTGCTCAGCCACTACGTATAAAATTAAAAGTTGATATTTAAGAGAGGCAATCACGTTTATGAATGGACATTCACCTTTAGGCATGTATATTCTCATATAATACAAGCATCAATATTGATTCATGAACCTTCTATGTATTTATAGCTTGAAACCAGATAATCACTAACTTCTTTTAATATCATTTCCAAACCCATGAGCTTGTTTGTGATTTTGGTACTAGAACTTTAATTGAAAATATGGACTTTTCAATCATGGTCAATTATCTCTGGGACAAGTCATCCTTGATGCATCACCTATGCGTCTTTTGAATCTACTCATTGGTGGAATATCCAACCATCTAAATCATACGGATAATGAGTAGTTATCGAAATGGTTGCAATATTTGGGTCGGTGGCTCATGCATCTCTAGTAAACAAATAGACTTCCCAGAAGAATAACTTCTTTACCAAACCATATGAATTAATAGAAGCACCGCCCCTACTTGGGACATTCACAACTAACTAAATTACATGGCCATTTCTCGTGAGTGAATGTATCATTCACTACTAGCTATCCATTTCCCATGAGTGAATGTATCATTCACCACTAGCCAACAATTTCCCATAAGTGGATGTTTGCTTGATGCTACAACTTCTAGAAACATCAACACTCCTTCTTAGCGAGGGAGACATTCTGCATCACCCTAAGCTTCCTTGGTGAGAATGTCCATAATCTACAACTCAAGTCTCCCAATACTACACCTGGTCCATTCAGCACTAGGTGAATCTATCATTCACTACTAGTCAAATTACATGGCCATTTCCCATAAGTGAATGTCTTCTTGATGTTGCTCATCTGTATGTCTAGGTCATTCACCACTTGCCAAATTACATGGTCATTTCCCATGAGTGAATGTATGCCCCATAATGCTTTTCTTTATATCTGGTCCATTCACCACTAGCCAAATTACATGCCATTTCATGTGAGTGAATGTCTTCCCTAGACTGCTCATCTATGGATATGTTCTATAGATGCATTGATCCCTTCTGCGCCATGTCTTGAATGAAGTGATATTTGATCTCTTGATCAAATATTCCTGTAAGAAACTTTCAAAGGCACACTACTTTGTGACCTATGATATTGGTTGCGATATAATCCGCATCTACTATACTAAGTGCTACAGAATTCTGCTCCCTGGTAAACCAAGATATCATGGTTGATACCAAGTTGAAGCAACACCCCAATGTGCTTTTTTTGTCCACTATAGTCCCTTCCTAGTCAAAATATGTATATTCTTGAAACCTCACTTCACCACCTGAGATGTCTTTCATACCATATCTAACTATACCCCGCAGGTACCTCAACACATGCTTCACTGCAACCCAATGACTCAACCATAAATTGGCTCAAGGTGCTCATTCTAAAGAAAGCATCTAGCATGGTGTTAACCAAGTACATCAAGGATCTAATCAGGTTCTTGTACATCATGGGATCCACCAAATCTAAATCTGAAGTTGAATCACTCAACTTATTCATATTTTCCTCCATAGGTCTTGGACTTGCAGTCCATCATCTTAATCTCATCAAGATCTCAACTGTGTACTTCCCTTGACTGAGAAATATCTCATATGGTCTCTACCACACCTCCTATCCCAATAAATCAAGCAAAGATCTTTCATCGTAAACTATGAGGCCAATTTCCTCTTCGTAAGGGACGTACTAGTAACTGAGGCACCTCCTCTATCAACAAAGTGTGCAACAGGTATCCCTTTATGTGGGAGCACCTTTCTCCCTTTGCACCTGAGTATCATGTTCCTTCTGCATTTGGACACTCTACTCCCTCTGCATCTGAGTATCCTACACTTGAAGCAACCTCCTTCCTTTTGCATTGTTGATCTCTATGTATCCATCTATGTCATCTCCCACCAAGTGGGTCCATTGAGATGAGCCTCCCACTTCCTCTAGAACACTGAATACCATCCATTACTCTCTTTGAGCCTGCAAACTAGATAAATCCATATCCTATATAATGTGCCATCTCATGTGTTAATCTAGACTGCATTTTTTATCTTATAGATCCACTTGGAAGTCACCACTAACTTCCCCTCATGTCTCAGCACTATCTCCCACACATTATTCTTCATGATTGACTGACACTAGTCCATCATAGCATCCTTCCAAATTTGTTGGCTTACTACCTCCTCATAACTAGAAGGATCAGAATCAATGATGTGACTCATCAATTCCAAATAACTCAAGAATATTTGAGGTATTTTTCTCTCCTTGAAAGTACCAGTAGGAGCTACATGCCTCTCTACATCCTGCAAAGTATCATGAAGCCATGATGGCCTCTTTCTGATCACTACAACATATCTAGGTATATCCACTGGATTCATTGGCTCTAATAACTCCTCTTGATAGTCTAAAAGATGAATAATTGTAAAAGAGGGAAACATACTCTCATCCTTCAAAGCCTTCTACTCCTCATTATCATCTCCATATGAGACTCTCTATACTTCTTGAAGGATACCTCCTCATCAAAGGTAACATCCTGACTAACCTCAATATGGCGATGTCTTGGAATGTAGATCCTATAGGCCTTTGAAGTCTCATTGTATCCACAAAAGTATCCTCCTTTCTTTAAGGTTCTAAAATTGTCCTCTTCTCTTTCAACACATGGGTGTATACTAGACAACCAAGGATACTCAAATAACTAACCTCTCCTTCACTTCTGTGAATTCCTCCCCATGATTCTTATCTCCCAATATCCAGTGAGGACTCCATAAACTATTGTACCAGGTGCCTCCACCCATAAGAACATCGGTAAATCTTGATCATGGATTATCTCCTTGAAAGCCTCTACAATAGACTTGTCCTGCAATACATCACAGAATTTTCCACAAGAGTTAACCATTACTAATGTTATTCATCAATAAAATATCAATTCAATTTAAGTAAAAAAAACTTATTGCACAAAGCATTAAATACTTATCTTCCATGTTGACTCCCTCTTGATTCCTGCATAAATCACTGAAGCCCTTGGAGGTATACTCTCCTCCATTATCTGACCTCAAAATATTGATTTTCTTATGTGTGAAGTTCTCTACCCGAGCCTTTAACTCTTGAAACCTACTCTAAATGCATGAGATCCTAGATCCCCTTGGATCTACCATCAATTCTTGAAAATATCCCATGGAATCCTTTCCAAGTGTACAACCCTTGCAAATATCCTCAAGCTCTACGTGGAGCTCTGGAATACCTCTTCTCTATCAAGACTTCTTCTCTCCTTAGCATCAAGTTTTGTCGTCTTCCGTGGTAGATGCTCATCAACATCAGTTGTTGATGCATGTTTCTTTCCCTTCCTTTTCTTTTTAGGACACTAATAAGCAGAGTGACTACATGTAGGGAAATTGTAGCACTTAATCCTTGAAATATCCTTCTTTTTTTGTTCTTGAACTAGAGTTGATTCTCCACCTGTATTTTTCTTCCCAAAATTTCTTTTTCTTTTTCCTTTATTTTGAGGACACTATAAAGCATAGTGGCCAAATTTATGACAACTGAAGCACTTAACTTTTGAAAGATCCTTCCTCTATTCTTGAACTGTCATGTTCCTAGAAGCACCACTCTCCACCGATCGAGTATCACTATTATTTGTAATAGTACTTGTAAGAGAAAATACAAAGGAATACTAAAGTTCATCTGCAATATCAACATCATCCAACCTATCTTATACTTTGAAACTAGACACCATCATGACAAAGATCTGAAATATGATCCATAAACCCTAGTTCTGACAAAATATGTCAAAATTTGAACTTTGACAAAACTGAGTTCTGAATCCACAGATAGATGCACCCTTCTTTTTTGGCCCATCTTTTCCGAACCTAATTTTTTGTCCCTACTCTGTCGAACCTATTTTTCGGCCCTACTTTCTCAGACTTGGGGCAGTAGTTTGATCAACGGTTTCCTTTCACAATGGCTACAATACTAAGCCGAATTTATACTTATAGTAGTACAGTTTTCAGATATTAACAATTATTCCTAATGACTTTCAAACAATTATTTCATCCCACTGTTATCATTTAATAATCGCACATTGTAAATTTCAACTTGAATTGTAGCGAAAACACAAGATAATAGAAACACAACCATGCACAATAGACACGAGAATTATACCCTGGGAATCCCAAATTTGGGAGAAAACCCAACAACGTTTCTCAGAAGAAATATGTCCAATATTACAAAGTACATTACCAATCATGAAGAGAAACCCTAGCACATCGAAAGGTGTACCATTCTTCACTTGAAACCCTAGCAAGGGTAGCAAATCTTCTAGAGACAATAAGAAATCACAAAATTATGCCTTCAAATTTTCTGTGACCTCTTGGAAAGTGCACACCAATGAAGAGAAGATGTGATGTTATTGTGATGAAGAAATGAAAAGCTGGAGTTGTTATTTATACACTTCAAATCACTTGAATTTCACTTCTGTGCTTACTTGTCTTTTTTTCTTCAATTTTTCATTTTATCTTCAGGGACAACTTGTCTTCTAGGTCTTCAATTCTTCCTGGGAACTTCTTCAATGCTATCTGGGACATATTCAATGGTTGACTTGTCTTCTTGATTATTTCTTCTTCATAGAAAAGTTTTTCTTGCTGATGATCATTTCCTCACATGCACATCTATAGAAATAATAAAGGAATAAATAGAGGGTGGAGAGCTTGTTATGGACCTAAGGATAGTTGTAAATCAATAGACTTTGGATTTGGGATAAGAAGAAACTCTTCTTTTGAGACTCTCGTCACTCTTGTTATATTATATGGTTGTAAAGTTTAAGGATGCACCATATTTAGAGAATGGTGAGAAGGATAAATAAAATCAAAAAGGTATTTATAACTTCTAATATCAAAATTAAAGGAAATACACTATATCCTATCCTCCTTGTAAAATTGATCCTCTCCCCAAATGAGAGTATGGCAATGACTAGGTACCTAATGTATAGAAAAAAGAAAAAAAACATGACAGATAAGAGGCTTCCTAATATTTCTTCAAACTCTATACAAAACCACTTGCTACTCAAGAAAGGTCGTCATAAAGATGCCAAGTATTTGATAAATTATTGGAGAATTGAGTAAGAGTTCACTCTACACAATAATGATAATATTAAAAATAATTTTACATCTAAAATCTAAGGAGAACCAAGATCCAAGCCATTCATGATTATTCACCCCAAACACACCAATGGATCTTTGCATCTTCGTAGGCCCCACCAAATTCTACAATCGATTCATGTTGGGGTTCTCTCATATTGAACGCCCCTTGTTCCAAATCAACAAAGGTAGAGCCAAATCCAAGTTTGTTTGGGCCAATACACCAGCATAGATCCAAATCCTAGGCTCTATCAAGTGTCGAGAGGGATCAAATCTTTGGAGGTGCAGACATTTTTCTTAAGTATTGCACTCAACTATCAACTTAAATGTGATTCAGACCAAAAGGCACATCTTTTTATTTAAGGTTCACAAATAATATTTTTATTATTAATATTTAATACTATTTATGGCTGCATATAATATTTTGTATTATATTTTATTTTGTTAGGAAAGAACATTAGAACATCTCCCCCATACATAGTTTTAAAACCATGTTTAAGGTCCTCCTAAAATCATGGGTTGTTTAGGAGGCCTTGCACATGGTATTAAAACCATTTGCAACTACCTCCTAAACCATGTACAACCATGTGCAACCATGTACAATAAAACCATGGGTTTTTTAGGAGGCCTTGCACATGGTTTTAAAACCATGTGCACTACCAATATTTTCTTTGCCAATAATTCAATTTTTTATTTTTCTTTTATTTTTTATTATTTTGTTAAGAAGAAACCTTACAACATCTCCCTTATATTGTGTTGTTTTTCTCACTGACATTTTTTATGGCCGATAATTAAATTTTTTATTTTTTTTATTATTTTGTTAGGTACGAACATTACAACATCTCTCCCATATTAGGTTGTTTTTGTGGCCGACATTTATTTTGGAAGATAATTAAAAATTTTGTTTTTTATAGCCGACATCTATGTAACGTTATGTAACGTTACATAACATTACAAGATCTCCCCCATACTGGGCTGTAGAGCGCCTCTCGGCGCAAAAACCAAAAACATTAAATTATATGAAACGCCACATTCGTTAAGCAATAGGCCCCATTCCACTAAACCTAGAATTCATGTTCAAGATTAAGATAGATTCCTCAAAGTATATAGTTGATGTATAGCTCACTTAAAATGGACCTCTAGTATGTATATAAAAAATCGTAGGTACACTACATAAGGAAAAATATGTACTTATTCATTATGTATGTTGACAAATTGTAAAATAAATGAACATCCACATGGACCATATTCCCATCAAATTCATGTAGACTCGAGAAAGTTGAGAAACAAATGAAATATAAGTGGTTCATGTACATCAAAACTTTTCACTTTAAAATTTTAAAATCCAACAAAATTGACTTGGTTGTACTACATATTAGTATTGGGTGAAAATAAATAAGTTTCAGTATTCACTTCTAGGATGGGATTTTATGGCATCTATTCCATCTATTATTTTATCTCCTACTCCCATATTTTATTTGGTGAATTTCTTATGTTAACTTGTCTTTATCTCTTTTTTCTATTTTTAGTTCTCACATTTATCTTAAAATTTTAATTTTTAACTTGTGAAATAGATCAAAACTATTCCTAAAATGCATAAGGTTTATGACTATACTAAATGTAGAATTAGTTAATGTATATAGTGTATTAATTGAAATTCAAAACAAAACCGTTGGATCTATTGGTGTTCATGGACATGGTTCAATTTCACCCATCCTAAACTAATCCAAAGACCAAAAAAGATATTAAGGATAAAGAACATTTATTTTTAAGTAGTCCTACCTTTAATAATATAAGCCATAAGTTAACTACTTTTCAAATATGAATGTCTTCATCATATCTCCAAACTAGTATATAAAAAGTACATTTTTATTTATCAACTTAAATATCCACCCAATCTTTTAATTACCTCATAATTTGGACCAAATGTTAAAAATTAATGGTAACTTGTGAAGTGGATCAGGATAATTAATAAAATGCATTACTCCACTATATATTTAATTAGGGAAATCTAGTTGTTGTAAGAATTATTACCATTTATCCTTATCCCCTTTTTGCATTGTTCTATTTTCCTTGGCATTTATTTCATTTTAGTTTATTTGTTTTTTCCTTAGATCGTTGCCTTCATATTACTTTACTAACATTTAATTACTCTTTCTTATTCCTTATTTATTTAGGATTCCATCTTATCTCTTTAACTACTTTTAGTTCTATCATTTGTATGTTTTAGATTTTTGTTTTTCAAAATTGTCTCTATTTATAATATAATTTTGTTTTCAAAATTGTTTATATTTGTACTGGAACCTTTTTTTTTGGAGAATTCCAATCCTTTTTTTAATGGAAATTAATGGTGGCTATGCTAACCTTTATGATGTGTTGGAATTTAGAAGAAACAATAACCTTTAACAAACCTAAAAGATGTTTGCAAAAGTTAACTTTTAATTAATATTGAGCTTCATTGTTTTGATAGATCAAATTCATATTACATGATAGATAATGCAAAATCCAACATATTAAAGTATGTAGAGGAAGCATTGGCCCTTTCACAAAGTAAGTATAAAATTAAAAGTTGGTATTTAAGAGAGGCAATCACGTTTATGAATGGCCATTCACCTTAGGCCTGTAACTTCTCCATTCAATATTTGGCTTGGTGGCTCATGCATCTCCAATAAACAAATAGACTTCCCAGAAATAAATCAAAACTATTCCTAAAATGCATAAAGTTTATGACTATACTAAATGTAAAATTAGTTAATGTATATAGTGTATTAATTGAAATTAAAAAAAAGGGTTGGATCTATTGGTGTTCATGGACATGGTTCAATTTCACCCATCCTAACTAATCCAAAGACCAAAAAAGATATTAAGGATAAAGAACATTTATTTTTAAATAGTCCTACCTTTAATAATATAAGCCACAAGTTAACTACTTTTCAAATATGAATGTCCTCATCATATCTCCAAACTAGTATATAAAAAGTACATTTTTATTTAGCAACGTAAATATCCACCCAATCTTTTAAGTACCTCATAATTTTGACCAAATGTTAAAAATTAATGGTAACTTGTGAAATGGATCACAATAATTAATAAAATGCATTACTCCACTATACATTTAATTAGGGCAATGTAGTTGTTGTAAGAACGAGCATAGATCCAAATCCTAGGATCTATCAAAGGTTGAGAGGGATCAAATCTTTGTAGGTGCATACCTTTTCTTAAGTATTGCACTCAACTATCAGCTTAAATGTGATTCAGACCAAAAGGGACATCTTTTTATTTAAGGTTCACAAATAATATTTTTATTATTAATATTTAATACTATTTATGGCTGCATATAATATTTTTTATTATTTTTTATTTTGTTAGGAAAGAACATTAGAACATCTCCCCCATACATAGTTTTAAAACCATGTGTAAGGTCCTCCTAAAATCATGGGTTGTTTAGGAGGCCTTGCACGTGGTATTAAAACCATTTACAACTACCTCCTAAACCATGTACAACCATGTACAATAAAACCATGGGTTTTTTAGGAGGCCTTGCACATGGTTTTAAAACCATGTGCACTACCAACATTTTCTTTGCCCATAATTCAATTTTTTATTTTTTATTATTTTTTATTATTTTGTTAAGAAGAAACATTACAACATCTCCCTTATATTGTGATGTTTTTCTCACCAACATTTTTTATGGCCGATAATTAAATTTTTTATTTTTTTTTATTATTTTGTTAGGTACGAACATTACAACATCTCTCCCATATTAGGTTGTTTTTGTGGCTGACATTTATTTTGGAAGATAATTAAAAGTTTTGTTTTTTTATAGCCCACATCTATGTAACGTTAACATTACAAGATCTCCCCCATACTGGGCTGTAGAGCGCCTCTCGATGCAATAATTAAAAGTTTTGTTTTTTATAGCCGACATCTATGTAACGTTATGTAACGTTACATAACTTTACAAGATCTCCCCCATACTGGGTTGTAGAGTGCCTCTCGGCGCAATTATTACCATTTATCCTTATCCCCTTTTTGCATTGTTCTATTTTCCTTGGCATAGATTTCATTTTAGTTTATTTCTTTTTTCCCTGCCTTCATATTACTTTACTAACATTTAATTACTCTTTCGTATTGATTCCATCTTATCTCTTTTGCTACTTTTAGTTCTATCATTTGTATGTATTAAATTTTTGTTATCCAAAATTGTTTCTATTTATAATATAATTTTGTTTTCAAAATTGTTTATATTTGTAGTATAACTTTTTTTTTAAGGAGAATTCCAATCCTTTTTTAGTGGAAATTAATGGTGGCTATACTAACCTTTGATGATGAGTTGGCATTTAGAAGAAACATTAACCTTTAACAAACCCAAAAGATGCTTGCAAAAGTTAGCTTTTAATTAAGATTGAGCTTCATTGTTTTGATAGATCAAATTCATATTACATGATAGATAATGCAAAATCAAACATATTAAAGTATGTAGATAAAGCATTGGCCCTTTCACAAATTAAAGGAAATGAAGGGCTTTTAACAGAACTAAAATCTAGCATATTATAGTGGATAGAGGGACATTGAATGGCATTGTTGTCATTTTTTAATGTGTAAATTTTTAATGTTAAATGATATAGACTTTTTTAACTATCATCAATCAAAGACATAGAAAACAAAAAATTGATTCTTTATGTTTCTAGATTTTTTCCAAAATTTTATTTTATTTTCTAAAGAAAGATTTCATTCATTGTTTCTTTAGGATTTTATTAATTGTTCTTTAGGATTTCATTAATATAGAAAAGAGGTTGATCTTGATAAAGAACTTGTTTGTAATCAAATAACTATTTTGAAAATGTGGTACAAGTAGCCTGATGTGATAAGTTGGCATTTAGAAAAAACATTCACCTTTAACAAATCCAAATATACTTACAAAAATTAACTTTAAATTAAGATTGAACTCATTGTTTTCATAACTCAAATTCATATTACAAGATAGATAATACAAAATTCAACATATTAAAATAGGTAGAGGAAAGATCCCCCTTTTACAAACCAAAGGAAAGGAAAAGGCTAGGGTTTCACAGAAACAAAATCCAACATATTAAAGTGGATAGAGGAAATATTGACCCTTAACAAACCAAGGGGGTTTGACAGAAGTAGTTCCAAGTCCTTTGGCATTTTTACAGAGAGAATGAGCTTCATTATTCCTATAGCTTAGACTCACATTTTGCAATTGGATACTTTGGCATTGGAAGCTTGCACTGCATGCCAAATTAATAGCCTCCTTTCATATTAGACTCTGCACGGGCCAAAGGCAACATTAACAACAAAGTAAGTTACAAAAATGAAAAGCCAATCTTAACAACGAAGTATGTTACAGAACTTAAAAACAAGCTACCAAAATTGAGAGGTCTAGTATGATGCTTCAAGTGTCCTATGTGCAAAAAAATCAGTATTTCAAATGAGCACCTGGGCAGTACAACGTGGGAAACAGTATTGGTCAACGAGGATTGGATTCCCCACGTTGTTCATCCGTAGGTTCTCAAATGTTAAGCCCTTGGCGAAGCCCTTTCCTCCTTGCCATGTTTTGATTCTAACTCCATTGTCAGTGCCGGTGAAAGAAACTCCATTTAAATTGAAGTTGCTGACTCCATTACAATCGGGATATTTCCCAAGGCTCCCCACACTGCATATAAACAATATAAATAATAACCCAGATCGATTCGGTTGTCAGGGAATTGCATTGAACGCTCATATTCCAATATTCCAATTGAAATTAATTATCAAACTTATATTTCACCTGATTCCATGGCCTTGTGCGCAAGTAACTTGTTCAATGACAAGGTTGGAAGTTCCTTCCAAAATACCAATACAATCATCCCCTACAGTAGGAAAGGACAGGACAGTACAACCAAAGTTAAAGATTTATGATCTTTAATTAAATGGTATAGTTCCCGTCCTTGAAGTATAATATATTTTAAAATTTGTTGATCCACATGTTCCTATTTCGAATAGTGACATTGGAAGCAGATATGTGAATTTCATCGGTGTTGGGACTGTCCGCTGGAGCACGGATAGTCAACCCCTCTGCCAGGACGTTGTTAGACGTAGCTTGCATGGAACTGCTTACTGTTGATGGAAGTAATGTCTCTCACCACGGTATTCGTAGCGCCCATCAAGTGTAAAGTCTGCCCATCACCATCACAATCACAATGTCAAATTCACATTCATTATAAACTTAATATGAAACACTCAAACTCAATATATCTGACAAAAATGCTAGCTGAGACAATACCATAGGCCCAAATTTGCACTGCACAACACAACAGACAATGTATTCCAGTCAGTGTAAGTATATGCTATCTAAATCACTAATAAATAATTACACAATACGATAGATAGATCGTATAAGTTCAACTGATAACTTGCTTATTTTTTTGACACACTTTGTTCTACCAGGAGGCTCCCTGTCCATCCAAACTCCCCCCGCCATTCACCGTTAGACCATTCACAAGATAGAATTGCAACCATTACAGATTACTTCCTCCCTTCCATAAACTATTGTCGGTTGGTGCAATGAGATCCCCAGATACCTTCCATAACACAGACATGTTCCAAGAATTTTATTGCTCCTTTTCAAAGAAGGAAAGGAAACAAATAAATCACCACCACTGCCACTATGAATGAGAATGAATATTAGCAGCACCTTACTTGCATTATAATATTAGCATTCTTACATGGTCCTGCAAAGGAAACTGGACCAACCAGAAACTTTCCTTTTGGTATATACACAGTTAGATGATCGAGTAGAAGAACAAGCTGCATTCCAGGCACTACATATAACAATAAAATACAAACAAACCAATTTATTTGTGATAATCTAATATGTCTCTACCCAACCCATTTTACTGTGATAATCCCCATTTTACTTGGAAGTTTATCTCACCTTGCTGTTGTTTGTGATGCCATCCCCTTTTGCACCATACTGTTGAACATTATATATGACACTGGAATCTTCTATTGAACTCGCGCATGGAAACATAAAAGAGCTTGTGAAAATCACGGCCGCCAGTAGGATGGTAAAACGTTTCATGATCATCCTTTCCAAAAATGCAATCAATTGTTGCATCTACACTATTTCCCTTCACCAATATACTAATCCTGCTAAGCTAATATACTCAACAGCTATAATCTTACTTATCCCTTTCTTATAAAGAGAGTGGAAGAGTTTGGGGACACCTCTCAACTAATTTTTAATATTTTATTTTTCTCTCATTGTTAATGTATTCCATAACCTACCTGGCTTCATGTTGGTATTAACTGATTTAGTATTTTAATTTAAGCATCATTAATATATTCCATAAGCTTGCTGCAGGATATTAAATGATTGGGTATTTTAATTTAAGTCATTAATGTATTCCATAACCTTACCATTGGTTAATAATTTGTATTGGAGTCACTCTATTTGTTAGAGGCTTTGCATTTAATGTGAATCCTCTAAAAAAAATTTCCAAAATATAGATTCAGCATACTCAAATACCCCAAGGACACCAAGATCATGCAATTTTAACAACTATCATATGCTTTTTCAAGAATTAATCTAAAATTTCGACCATATTATGTGAAAGCAAGCAAGAAAGTAGCGCCTGGTTATTAACTAATTCTTAATATTTTATATTTACATCATTAATGTATCCCATAACCTTCCTATTGGTTAATATTTTATATTCCATATCTACCAGTTAGTTATTGACTAATTCTTAATATTTTATATTTTGACTAATTCTTAATGTATCCCATAACCTTTGTGCTAGCTGTTAAGTTAAACATGACCATCACTTTAATGCATGATTTAATTAATTTCATATTTTATATTTCGGCTAACCATAATTAATTTCATATTTTATGTTTCAGCTAACCATAACTTTACTGCATTTAATTAATTTCATATTTTTGATAACCACAACTTTGCTCATTTCAAGTTAATGATGAGCATAACCTGTCAAAATAGATTTAATGCATAAAATGTGGGATTGTAATAATAAATAAAGTAAAAATCTGTTGATTGGTTGTTAGTGGATTTTGTGTAGTCCATCACCTACAAAAACTACCCAAAATAATCCTGCTCAACATTTTATAATTTATGATTTTGGATTTGTTTATTATTTTTAGTTTAATGATGATATGTAAATTTAGGTTTTATGGACTGGCAACTATCTTTTACTAAATTATGTAAAATAAATATGCTATTCGAATTATTCTACATAATTATATGTGCAATTATAAGAAGATGACCATCTCACACTAATCATTGCTAATATAAGAAGAGAAGTTCGTCATCTTGAGGAAGTTCAATTTTTTCATGTAGTCTCAACAATCATGCCTCAAGGCCAGAGGAAGGAATTCTATTGTAAAATGGGGAATTCATATACACAACAATTCTCTAAGTTTACATCCCATTCAACAAGCACAAAATGAAAGTGTGAAAAAACCATGCATAGTCTATCTATTAAGTCATTCGAAGGGGGGAGGGACAATTCATGAAGCATCAACCCGTCTTCACACATACCCCGTTATCAAAACCTCCTAAAATTTGAAGTCATGGATTTCATTTGCAAATATGATTATAGGATATTGAAAGTAGCATACATCTCCCATCCTAGTTCTTATTTGGAAAATCAACACTCGATGGTAAGCATGGTTTGCACACTTCACTAATATTTGCATTAATAGTCATGTTTTTCGTCTCTTTTAGTAGAATTGGTTGTGGGAATGAGTTTCATAATGAGTTATCTCTCTCAAAATATTTCTATATTTTTCATCACGATTTACCTACGATTTACCTAGAGTGGCCAATGTGAATAGGCCTCATCGTGGTAGTGCTTTCACTTCCTAGTGTAACTTCTTCATTGGGATTTTTATTTGGAAAAAGATATACATTTTCCTACAATATCGATCTTCTACGATAAGCACCCAAAATATTGATGATGGATCTATCCATTTTCAACCTGTGGCTTTCCCTTGGGGTTAGAGGTTTGTGGAAGTGAAGATCTTGGGTTTCAACTAATTTTGTGGGGAATTGGTATGATACAATGTTGATAGATATGGACAATCATCCCTCTCACCACCAAAGAGATATACACAACATTTGTGGTTTTCCGCAACATCAAGAAGATCTAATCAATAAGATATGGACTTTGATTTTCTCATTTTGGACACTAAAACACATGATTTAGAATATCGATAGGTCACTTGAAATCCAATTATCATGGATATATTGGTTAAATAGAAAAGGAAAATTCAATATTTGGAGGATGACTTTGATGAGCTTAATAAAATGGTCATATTACTCAATGGATCAACAAGAGCATCATGTCACTTACAAGAATTGAACCTGAGTGGGGAGGGTGACAATCATTCCTCCCAACCACCCAAGCTACATCCAATGGACTAGATTTCTTTACTATTATAAATAATTGAATAGTAAATGCTATATATAGTTCCGAGTCCATCAAACATAAATTCACTTATCAAGATTTCTTTACTTTTTTTAGGTTAATGTTGATATGTGAATTTAGGTTTGATGGACTTGGAACTATCTATAGCATATTTTATTCAATTATTTATAGTATAAATATGTTATTTGAATTATTCTACATAATTATATGTTTAAGAATGTGACTATCTCGCACTGATCATTGCTAATATAAGAAGATAAGTTTGTCATCTTGAGGAAGTTCAATTTTTTCATCTCAGCTCAGCAATCATGCCTCAAGGCTAGATGAAGGAATTAAATCGTAAAATGGGAAATTCATATACACAACCATTCTCTAAGTTTGCATACCATTCAACAAGCACAAAATAAAAGTATGAACAAACCACATAATCTATCCATTAACTCATTCGAGGGGGGAAAGGACAATTCATTGAGATTCAACCCATCTTCACACAACCCCCATTTTCAAAACCTCCTGAAATTTGAAGTCATGGATTTCAGTTGTAGATATGAGTATAGGATATTGAAAGTAGCATACATCTCCTATCCTATTTCTTATTCAGCAAATCTACACTCGATGGTAAACCAGGTTTGAAAACTTGGCTAATATTTAGCATAAGTAGTCATATTTTTCCTATGTTTTAGTAGAATTGGTTCTGGGCATGAGTCTTTTCATGAGTTATATCAAAAACTTGCAATATTTGTCATTGTTAGTTTCCTAGGATTTACCTAGAGTTTCCTAACCTTGGTAGTGCTTGCACTTCTTGGAGTAACTTCTTCATTGGGAAAAAAATCTACAATATTTCTACCATCTCGATGGTCTACGATAAGTAACCAAAATAATGATGATTTTTATATCCATTATTAATATGTGGCTTTCCCTTGGGGTTAGGGGTTTGTGGGAGTGAAGATCTCGGGTTTCAACTAATGTTGTGGGAAATTGGACTCATACAATGTTGAAAAGTATGGACAACCATCCCTCTTATTTCCAAAGAGGTATACAAGAAATTTGTGGTTTTATACAACATCAAGAGGATCTAATCAATGGGAATTGGGCTTTGATTTTCTCATTTTGGACTCTAAAACACATGAATTAGAATATCAATGGGTCTATTGGAATGCAATTATCATGGATATATTGGTAAAATAAAAAAAAGTAATATTCAATATTTAGAGGATGACTGCGTGAGATTAAGACAATATTCATATGACTCGCCAAAGTTACATAAACTTCAACCTCATATATGAACATCTATGTGAGTTCTCTTCCCATCAAACTCAAAGAAGAATCTAAACAATCCATCAATTGCAAGAGGGAATGGAGGTAGACATGTAAGAATCACACCCTTCCAATCATCCACGTGATGATGAAATGAAAAAGTATGCATGTTCATAATCATGTAATTGTCAATATATTGCAAATATGTTTTGGTCCTAAGTGCTTTTATTTATTTACACAACTAGTAGTCATATGCCAAGTTTTGTAAGTAGTACATCAAAAGGTTATAGGTTGTACTTTGATGTTATCATGGGACATATATTTTTTGCAACTATGTATTTTTTAATTTTTTATTTGCACATTGCTCAATTACAACATATTTCAGTGCACGATGTTTCAGTGGAAGATTGGGTGATTCTATTTGTTCCGCCATCTAGACCAGGTTTCTCAAGGTTATATTTGGTTCATACCTATCTTAGGAGAGGAATATAATGTGTTTGAGAAAGTGGAGACACACTTATTTTATTAACTTCTTCAAAGGGTTTCTAGTGGTGGATACATTGTACATAATTGAAAATAATGTTTGATCTAAAGATTGTCCATTCCACACAAGGGGTTGATCTAATTATTGGAGTTCTAAAGTCCATGGTGGAGTATATAAATTGTTATGTGCATGGAAAAGGATGGAAAAGGTGCATGAAGTGTCGCATGATCTATTGCAGATTTGGATTTTTACAAATTACTTGATTAAGAATTCACAAAACCACCAATAATAGATTGCAACAATGGCAGTGTGCCGAGAAAGGTTGTGGACGAATCTTGGTGTGGTTGTTGATATTGTTTGAATGTTTACTTTGGTAGATTTTTGTAATCTATTGAAGCGATATTTTGTGAAGATTGGTGAAGCTTGAATCTTTGAAACTAGGTCAAAAATATTTACTGGAATATCCATGTTGATACAATAAAATCTATAAAACTATGGCGGATAGGGATTTGTCACCAAAACCACTATGGAAATGACAGTGTAGTTGCATGAAGCAATTTTATAGTGCAGTTACACGAAGCAAAGACAAGGATATTTGCATGAAGCAAATTTTATTGCAAATTGAGTTTCCAAATGGTGATTGTGTTGTAGAATGATTGCATCACCCCACATAATGTCGTGGAATGGATAGTTGCAAAATTAGAGGAATCGTGGTGATGATACCGCCACTGATGTTTTGGTTCCTTCCTTATTTCAAACAATCATGAGGTTGCATACCTATTACCACCTCCTAAGAATTACATTGTGGGATAGTGTGATATGTGGAGAATACTCCCAGTCAAAGGTGAAAAACTAATGCATGGTATACCTTGTCACAAATTGAGCTAAGCACAAGGAATATTGCTCAAAGTAGAAGAAACTAACCATGGATATTGTTGCTTATGGGCTCCAACATTATAGTGAGTTGCAAAAAAATGATAGATACCACTCATGCCACTTAGGATACGAGACATTTCATCAATGTCAAATATCTACACTCAACGCCGAAACTATTGTGATGAGTTGCACTAGACTAGATTGTGTGATGATGAGGATTAAGGGCCATAGAGAGATATCAATTCCCAGTAGTCGGATAAAATGTGTCCATAGAAGAATTCCAATCCTTAAAGTTAGATCCAGAAGAGAGGGGCGTATTATTCCACTCATAATAGATGCGGCCTTCAAATTTTAGGGGTGTAATGTACCCAAACCCTAAACAAAGGCCACGAGTACATGTAAACCCAAAGGGAGGTTTAAAAGGTTAGGATAACATGCCACCCATCAAAATAAAATAAAAAACATTCAACCATTAACATAAATTGCAATACCTAAAATCAATTATTAAACTCCCCAAAAGCTCATGCAGATTCAAGATTAAACAAGCATTAAAATGCAACCAGATTTACAAGATTATTAAAATTGGACCTTAGCATTAATAAAACATTAAGGGTGACCATAAGCAACCCAATAATACTAAATGATCAAATTTACGGAATTACCTTTTTTGCAAACAACTACAAACCAAAACTTTCCGCCATAAAACTATGTTATGTGACTCCCTTCACCTAAATCATCCCTTAGGATATCACCATCCCATTTATTGACTTCCTATGCGAGAACCTAGACTAGTATAGTGAATTCAAGGAAGCAAGGACAACATTCATCAGACTACCCTCTAGAAACAGATACTAGACTACTCTCTAAAAGAATCCGGGAACTCAGTCCCAAAAACTAAACCATATTCTTCAACAAAGATATTTGAAATAGAGACGCTTCTTCAACACACATGGTTAGCAGTAAACATATATGCTGTTAAAAAATATTCATAAAATGCATCTTCAAGAAATAACTTCTAATTAATAATAGTAAATACTTCAAAGGAACATGAATTAAATTCACAATATGAAATAAATTCAATTTCACTCTTCTTCACCTTTGATACATGAAATACATCAAAGGCACATGAATTCACAATATGAAAAAAAAAATTCCATAACTTGCATGTAACAACATATGAGTTCCATGTAAATTTCAACAATATAACAAATTCTAATGTATGCATTATTGATCCTTGTACAAACATATTTTATCTTATAGCTACAAAATTGGAAAGACCAACAATATCAATTACAAGAACTACAACTCAACAATACCTTTACCACATGTTAAGAACATGCATAATCATGTACTTGACTTATTAAGGCAACTGGATGTGTAAGATCCACAATCTATCCAACCGTATGCACTCATCTGGCATACACTATTTCAGTCATGAGCCACCCCGTATTGGGAAATGGTGTCACTGGGACAAAGGGAAGCTAGAAATCCTTTCTAGATTTATTCTTATTAGCTGGGCATCAAGTCCATATCCATCCCAATCAATCAACCACATGAAATGCATCAAGTGCATATGATTTCTACAAATATATATGAAATGCATCATGCATATGATATATCAACCAGATACATGAAATGCATCTAAGATACATTAAATGAATTCCAATCAATCAATCACATGATATGCATTACCAAGATGCTACTAAATGATTTATCACTCAAATACTTTTTCTACAAGGATGCATGAAGTATAACCAAGATATTTTTTCAAAACGGTGCTTGTAATATCACTATGATACTCTACAAAGATACCTTTCAACAAAGGTACTTGATATACGACAAGGATACCATAGAAAGATACTTTCAACAAGGATCATAAGGATAGTTTTTTTTCAACAAGATCACCTGGATATTTTTCTAACAAAGATACTTGTATCACATTTTACATGACTAGTATTGGATATATATAAGGATATATGAAATACATCTTCAACAAAGGTACCTAAATCATACTTTAATCAGTCACACGATTAGTACATTCTTTTAAACAAATATATACAAAATACCACCAAGATACTACTAGGATACCTTTAAATAAAGACTCATGAAATGTCACCAAGATACTGCCAAAATACCTTTCAACAAAGATCACAAAGATACCTTTCTAATGAACATCACAAAGATATTTTTCTAGCAGAGATCACAAAGATCACCTAAACACTTTATGCACTTTAATGTCATAGGAAAAGAAAACTTATAAGCAACAGTTCCAATCTAACTAAGAAACCAAAAAGTGCCACAACAACTAGTATTTAAACATACTACTTTGCATATCAACACAAAGCATAAGTATTCTTTAGAGAACATTCCAAAATTCATTATAGATCAAATAATAGTGATCAGTTTAACCTAGTAACATCAACCAATACTAGTCATACATCGACCATCACACTTACATAATCCATACGGATTTGGGTCCTTAATACATCAATTCATAATAGCTTGAAAATATATCAATCATATATCGATTGTATAATATCAACCAATGAAAACCATACATGCATCAACTGACCATACAAACATAATCATAGTACATCAATCAAAATACAACAACCTGCATAATACATCAATCAAAACACATAATCTAGAACACATTAAGCATAATACATCAAGCATAATATAAAAGCATAATACATCAACCAGGATTCATCAATCATAATGCAGCAACACAAATACATCAAGAAGGATTCATCAATCAGAATACATCAACTAAAATACATCAATCAGAAAACATCAACCATGTTGTCATACATAATTCAGTAAAAATCACACCTACATCACATCTTATAAGCATCGAGTAACAGCACACAAGCGCATCAATCATACTATAATCACCAATATCAACCAATTATGATAAATTACAACTAATAAAAACCTGTAACACACCTCAAAATTAGTAAATATTTTTTTTACATGCAATGACTAGTAGTAATTAATAAGCAATTTACTAATATTTTAGGTTATTAATGTTTATGCAAGTTATTAATCTCTTTGTTCTACTTACTATGCTAGGTTTCGTCGGCTAAGGTAATGGCCAGCTGCATGGTGTACATTGTGAGGACTCCATCCTAAAGTGCGATGGTGTAAAGTGTATGGTCTTTACCATAGAGTAAAACCCTTTGTTGATATGTGATGCAAATTTTATAAGTTATAAACAAGGTTTCTTGGTATATTATAATGGAATATGATGTGACATGGTCTATGCCATGGTTTTTTCAATATATTACATGGTTCGAGCTTGATTAAAACATTTGATTTGCAATAATTGTGGGCCATGAATGCATCGGTCCATGAATTATGATGTTGTACCTTCGTTGACTTTGAGATTTAAATATTTGTCCTAGTTGCGAGTTGACAGTGCAACCAAGCCCTTCGAGCTAGATCGAGAATGGATCTCGTCTGTACACCTATATGACGAGATTTCAAGGGTTTCATAGGGTTTTTATTATGTCTTTTTGGTTGTCCAAAACCTTCGTTAGTTGCATTTGGTCTTTGGTTTGTAGAGGACAAGAGCCGAAGCTCTGCTCTGTCAATGGCTATGGTGTTAGGGTTTCAGGTGTAGAGTTTTTGGCATAGTGTTAATGGAGTTGTGAACATTTTTTTATTTCCAAGGGTTTCCTGGATTCCACAGCTTCTATGGTAGTCTACAACATTCTACTCGTGCCTCCATGACCCCGCCATCAACTCAACCATGCACCATGCCATGCTTAACAGGTAAGAGCTCTAGAAATCTGTAAACTTCATTTGGTGAAATCATTTGTTTAAGGAATAAACTGATAGGACTCTTCGACTGAAGACTCTGATTATCATAAATAAATAGGGATTATTCCTCAATCTACCCTAATCGTGAATTCTCTATATTTATACTAACAAAATCAAAATAAATCTAACATACTAATTGTTTATCATTCAATCTTTGAAAAAATAATGGAAATGAAAGATTACATAGATACATTAAAACAAAATCTATCGCATAAGAAAGAAATAGGTATAAGTTGGTAAAATATTTGTTAAGTACAGAATTTGATTTCCAGTATATAAATCATTAAGAGAAATCCCTAACTCAAGAATGGATGCCCGATCTAAGAACTTCGCTAAATGTCATTCAACATTTATAAACTTTAATCAAAACCTAACAGAATTAGAACTCATAAACCAGCTAGATCTAAATTGATGCATACTAGGTGTCGGTGCAATAATATTTAAATAAATCCTTTCTACTTATGAATATATTAGCAATTCGAGATCTAGAATTAAACAACCTACTGTAAATTTAAAACATATAATAAGAACCTGGAACCACTTCTAGGAAAATAGAAGCAGAAAATCCGTTCCTCCCAACCAACTCCTAGAGCATCCAAGTTACTTGCTCGAGAACCCTCGAGCTCATTCGCTGAACCACAAGAGAAAAATCCTCTTAATGTGTCGTCTCTTGCATTATCAGATTCAATCATCGTCCAATGCTATCCTATTTCTTGATTATGGACATACTTTTATATAGTATGTTTCTAAGACTTGGTCATTTATGAGCCTCCTGCTCTTTAGCACTCAACTAGGAGTTTTGACCTGATTTTTTGGGACGATTCCTCCCACATCTTGAGTTCTCACTCAGTAGCTTCAGCCACTTGTCTTTTCCCCTTATGGGTCACGAAACACTCTTCAACAACTATTCCACTTCTGTCCCCCCTCATTATATTTTAATAAATTAAAGAATAATTCATTACAAATGTTTTATTTTTATCTTTCTGTCAAAAATAATAAAAATAATAAATAAAGTATTTTCATTAGATTAATAATAAAGTATTAATTTCAAGTGCATTACAAAACCATACAAATATTATCCATTCAACATTCCACCGTCCATCAATCATACACACAACAACCATGTTGACACCTAGCATTGCCTCCTTTTTGCTACTTATCCCTATGTATTTGGTCCTTTTTACCATTTACCAACCTCCTTCTTTACCATATAGTTTACATATTTCACTTGTTTTGAATATCAAAGGCATTTAAAGGTAAGAGAGTTATTTTACTCTGTTTTTGGTATTTTAATTGATTGAATGAAGATTTGAATTGATTACCAATTAAACCCTTTATAATATATTAATTTTGGTATTAACTAATTTTTTGAAAGAAGCCGCAGTTACAGGAAAGTATTCGATGGACATTTTTACCCTTGGATTGTGGTCAATGGATCGATCTAGGAGGATTTCATTCGATATCTAGGATCTCCCAATAGCACTGATCTTCAAATCATTTGTTTCTTCTACAGGAAATGAGCGCATGGTTCATCACTCATGCACTTCGTGTCATGAGGATGAGCCTGTGCATTGTTATCATTGTTATAATTTTCCTATTTCTAGATTTGGAGTAGGATCCAGTATATTGTATAGATCAACATCCCGGAAAAGGGATCTTTGTTTTGTTTTATGCCTATATAAAAAATCAAGGATATGAGGAAGAAATACAGAGGATACTGCTGCAAAACTATTTTTATTTAAAACACTGTTATGACTTGCTATTTTAATACAGTGTTGTGAAGACTTATTTGGTGATTTTGATCTTGTTAACATGTTGATGCGTATGTGATTTTGTGTTCTAGTATGCAATAAGTATCATGCTCATATTCTAATGCCTCTTTGTTTATATCTTGTATGTTTTTCTTAGCTATGCACATGCTTTTCTTTTTAAGTTCAATGTAAATCCCAAAAGCCTTTAAAGTTACAAGTTGAGTGAATGTGAGTTCATGCCTGAGAAGGTGTTGATTCTTGATCTTTCAATTTTTGTTTGAATATGAAATATCTAGTATAGGTTTCATATTTATTGATTTCCTTCTAGTCTATATATATTGCTTACAAAATTGTACGTTTATTTTAATCCATGTCTCCTTTCTTGAAGCACATTGCAAGGATTCTTTTCCTTTTTGGTGAAGTTACAGGAATTTATATGAAACTTGTATCACAAAAAAAACTTTATAACTTATAGTGTGAGATTTTGGTAGTTTTAGCCAGCACTTGATTTTGGTAGTTTTATCCAGTACTTGATTTTGGTAGTTTTTCAGCACTTTTAAAAGATTTAGGTTTTAATAGTAAATATCTTCTGATTAGTATTTTGAAGCTTTAGTTCAGGTTTTATTCATATATCATTTTGTCTTTATTAGTTCTGAAATTTCAAGGACTAGGGTTAATAAATATAGCTTCATAATTTAAGTGTGCTTTTAGGGTTTTTGTTTGCTTTCATAGTAAATTCAATTTTGCATAGTTGACTTCCTTCATAAGATAGTAACAAGCTTTTACATTAGGTCCCTTATCTGCACAAATAGTGTAAGAAACTCATAAGTTACATTCTCGGGTTGACATTCATTAGGTTAGGAAAGATCCATGTAAAATACATAGAAATAGCATGACAATTTGGCGTCGTTGCCAAGGAGTTGAAAAAAGATAAGAGTTGGTTTAGTCTAACTAGTTTCTTGTGTGTTAGGGTATTCTTGTAGACTTGCCAGAGGAGAGACGGTAAGACGAGAGGTAAGAACCTGCGCATCTGTTTTAGTAGGTCTCTCCAAATCCAAGTTTACTCTTAGTTTTTATTTTGAGTTGACCTAAGGGTGAACTAGAAATTATAGTTCCAGTTAAAAATTTGTATGATAAATACTCAACCAATTTTGGAAAGCCCATTACTAACCAAAGTAGGTGGTTTACAGGGAATTTTCAAAGTAAAGGAACTGATCCTAATTTTATAGACTAACAATAAAAAATTACTATGAATAAAGGATAGGAAGATACTCTCACTAGTGCAGGTGACCAGTTGGAGGTACCAGAAGATATTCTCAAGTTTCTTGAAAACACAAGAGAAGTTGGGGTATTACAATTTGAACCTGAGGTTGACCAAGTAACAACAGGAAAACAGACCGCAAGTTCAGCCAAACAACCATCTTTATCTCGTTTGGGAAACATGGTGGATGAAGAGAGAGCTTCAAATGTAGATGGAGATAACACAAATAATGAAGATCTTGAAATCACCTTTGGATTTCTAATTTTATATATAAATCATAATCTCAACATGAAAAAATCCCTCACTCGAACCTTCCTCATTTCCATGGGTTAGTGACTGAGGATCTCGACTCATTTATGTTTGAGCTTGATATTTTGTGTAGGATTTATAATTATATTAATGATGCTCAGAATATATATTTATTTACTTCCACACTTAAAGATTCAGCTCTCAGATGGTTTATGGGGTTAAAGGATGGTTCTATTCTAAATTGGGAAGGTATGAAAAAATAAATTTTTAAAGAAATATCATGAATATTGCAATACCAGGAATATAAAAACTAAAATCTTTACAATACAGTAGTTGGAGGATGAGAATCTTGAGGACTATGTAAAAGGTTCCTATACAACCTTTAGAGAGCTAGAAATGGTTCATTAAATGAAGATTCTACTAAGATCCGCTTTCTAAAAGGGATCCAGGAAGAACATATAAACATCCTCAACCTAATGAGCTCTGGTGATATTTCACAAAAATATTTTTTAGACATTTGTGATTTATGTAAGAAGTATTCTCGAAGTCGAGTTAAATAAAGTATGGGAATTAGAGACAAAAGTGTTAAGGAAAACAAATTTGCTACAGGTATCACTCGAACAGAAATAGGGAACTTGCTCAAAACTTTTAAAGTGGATATTCTAAGCACCTTTCGTAATCAATTGGAAGCACTTAAAAATAAAAAGACACGGGAACAAGAAAATTCTTTGGTTATTTTATGTTCTAATTAGTGTAGGTAGAAACACCCTTTGAAGGAATGTCCACTGAATAACATTCAGGTTTGTGCTACGTGTGCAGAGGATCATGCTATGGATAAATTCCCCTCCTTGACTGGGATTCAAGTTGTTTACAAAGATGGTTTGGCATCCAATGATCCACCTCCATATGCTCAAAGAAGACCTTGGCCCTAAATACACCAAGTTACGTTTCCAGACTCTTCTGCACAATTTCTTACATATTTCAATAATTTTCAAAATCAATGGAATCATCATATGCCCACGCAAATGCCTATGCAAAACTGTCCTCCTCAATATGCTCAACCCCAACCTTGGCAGTAAGGTTGGAGGGGACAACTTTATTCAAACAACTTACCCCAACCAGTTCTAGCATCTGTTTACCCCAATTATAATTCATACACTCCAATTACATCTCACCTACATCCCCTCCTTCATTGCCACCAATTACACCTCATCTACAATTTCCACCTAATCATAACCCTCTGTGACCAACCTAGCTACCTGCACAGCCTATCCCAAACCCTGATAACAGAATGGCTCAGCCTCTTAACAATGTTGAGCCTCATATTTTTCCTTCTTATACTATTATACCTGTACCATTACGAGAAATTCAACTTAGATATGGAAAAATTTTGAATGAAACTGGCCCCAAAGTGGTTATTGAAGAAGAAAAAGACGAGGAGGAAACTCCTAGTTTTACACCTGTTAAGGACCATTTGGAGGATGTAACTATTCCTAAAACACATGCATCCACGTCTAAATCTAGGGATCAGCGTCAGCTTTCAAGAAATCTACCATATCTAAAACGATTGGCTTTAGAAAAACCTTAGGTACATTCAGAATTTGATTTTGAAAAAGAATTAAGGAATGCTTGTGTAAAGATACCACTGTTACAAGCAATTAAAGATGTATCAATTTATGCAAATCTTGTCAGGGATTTAAGCATTAAAAATACAGGAATAAAACAAAAGGATCCTCCTACGATACATCTTGTTGGTCGGGTATCTAAGTTGATAATAGGGAAACATGTAATTGAGAAATATGCTAATCCGGGAAGCCCTATTGTCACCATTAGCATTAATAATACCCCGACACCAAATACCTTTATTGATCTAGGGGCAACCATTAACACAATGATTGAGCATATTTTAGAAAAGCTTAAACTAAACCATCTCCTTCCTCCTACACCTACTGTGTTGGAGTTAGAATATAGGTATACTATTAAGCCTACTGGTGTCTTGGATGACATCACTGTTACTTTGGCTTCTTGGGAGTACCCCGTGGATTTTAAGATAATCCAAACAAAATATCCCACCAGAGGACATCCAATAATTCTATGAATACCATGGTTAGCTATAGCCAATGCTTTCATAGGATGTAGAGAAGGGAAAATGACCATATCAAATGGGACTTCCAAACAAAAGTTGATACTTTACCCACCAGCTCAACCCATTGTTGAGAATCCCTCGTGGGAAGAAAATCTTGGGTGGATAGAGGACCTGTATGGAGATGAATATATTGCTAAGCCTTTGTTGGCCATTGGATAGTTTAGAGTAGTGGAGGAACAGACTGAGAATAATGCCTTGACACAGTTCCTCTCTGCTACTTGTTGTACTGATTACACTAGATCATTTCAAGAGTTTATCTATATCTTTAGTGAGGAGTTTCAAGAACGATATAACCCTATAACTCCTCCATTTTTTGTCATTTTTTCTATTGATGAGAGTCTGGGGACACACACCATTCCTGTTGATATTAGCCTGGATAAAAAAAAATTATATTAATGTTGGTCTAGAACAAGACCAACAAGAACCGTTGATGAGTATATTGAAAGCAGAATCTAGTGCATTTTCCTAGGAATACAAGGATATGAAGGGTATTCATCCTGATATGTGAATCCATCATATATACACTCTAGAAAATATGAGACCTATTATATAACCTCAATAAAGGATGAATCCTACCCTTAAATACATTGTTAAAGAAAAACTACAGAAATTGCTTTTCGTCATATTTATTTATCCAATTTCTGATAGCAAGTGGGTCTCTCCACTAGTGATTTCTCCAAAGAAAAATGGGAAGTGCGGGATATGTGTCAACTTCCGTGAATAAAACAAAGCAACATTGAAGGATTATTTCCCATTAACTTTTATAGATCAAGTTTTGGATACCTTATCTGGAAAACAATATTTTTCTTTTCTCGATGGGTTTAGTAGATATAAGCAAATTCGAATTGTGCCACAAGACCAGGAAAAGACCACCTTTACCTTCCCATGGGGAACATACGCTTATAGAGTCCTACCTTTCGTTTTATGTAATGCCCCTGCCACATTTCAAAGGGAAATCCTAGGAATTTTTGGTGACCTAATCCATGACTGTGTAGAAGTCTACATGGACAACTTTACAATATATTGCAATGACTTTGAAGAAACTTTGCATAACTTGGAGAAAATTTTAAAACAATGTCAAGAATCCAATCTTTCTCTCAGTCATGAAAAATGTAAGATGATCTTAACTGAGGGTATTTTCCTTGGTCATCATATTTCTGCAATAAGAATTAGGGTTGACTCAACTAAGGTTGAAGTAATTACTCAACTCTCAATTCCTCGATCACAGAAAGAAGTATGAAGATTTCTAGGCCATACAGGATTCTATAGATGGTTCATCAAAAATTTCACTAAAATAGCTACACCACTATTTAAACTGCTTGACAAGGATATTTTATTTCATCGGATTTAGATTGCCAGATTGTTTTTGATATCTTAAAACAAAAATTATCAATAGCTCCAACATTAAGAGGACCAAATTGGTCCCTCCCTTTTCACATTCGTGTAGATGCTTATGATATAGCTTTAGGTGTTGTGCTTGGACAAAGAGAAAACGATAACTCTTTTGTTATTTATTTCATTAGTAAGAACCATACTCCTGTAGAAGTTAACTACATCGTTACTCAAAAAGGAATTTTTAGTCGTAATACACGCCATCAACAAATCTAGACACTATATCACTTATTATAAAACTTTTGTCCATACTGATCATTCAGCCATCTGATTTTTTGTCGAATAGACCTATCACTAATGGAATAATTACTAGTTGGCTACTTCTTCCGTGGGAATTTAATATTACTATTTAAGATAGACCTGGTAGAGAAACTCTAGTTGTTAATTTTCTTTCTAGGATTAATAATGACAATAGTGATCCTGTTCCAGTGGATGATACTTTTCTCGATGAATCTTTGTTTGTTGTGTCTACTAATTCACCGTGGTTTGCAAATATAGCAAATTATTTAGCCTCAGGGAAATTGCCACAGAATATGCCAGCACGAGAGAAGCAAAAGGTTATTCAGTTGAGTGCCAACTACTCCTGGGTCAATGGAGATCTGTTTCATACATGTCCTAATTTGATAATTAGAATATGTGTGTAGGATGAAATGCACGACATACTCAAATATTGCCATGATGGGCCATGTGGAGGCCATTTTTCAGACAAAAGAACTTCCTACAAAATTTTGCATATAGGGTACTGTTGGCCAAACTTGTTTAAATATGCTACCAGGTATGTGAAAGGTTTTGACAATTGCCAACGAATGGTAAGGCCTACACCAGCATATGAGATGTCACTTCATGCAGAGGTATTGATCGAACCTTTCGAAAAGTGGGCTTTAGACTTCATAGGTCCAATTTCTCCCATGTCATGTAAAAGGAAATATATTTTAGTTTGTACCGATTCTGTAACCAAATGGGTAGAGGCTAAATCACTTGCTATGGCTATGAAAAATTATGTTATTGATTTTCTATATGAAGATATTTTCACCTGTTTTGGTGTGCCTCGAGAAATTGTGACTAACCAGGGAGCACAATTCACTTCCAATGAAATGAAATCTCTTGTGGAATAGTATAAAATCAATAATTAAAAATCCTCTCCCTATCACCTACAAGAAAATGAGCAAGGAGAATCTACAAACAAGGTGTTGGAATCTATTCTTACCAAGATTGTTCAATTACATCACAAAGACTAGGTGAACAGGCTCCCGGAAGCACTTTAGGCTTACATGACAACATGGAGAAATACTACAAACCATACACCTTATGAACTTGTGTATGGGAAACAGGTTTTGCTGCCAATTGAATTTCAAGTGAAAACTTTCTAGATGGACATGCATCTAGGACTAGATTTTTCTAAGGCACAAAAACAAAGGGTTATGTAGCTCAATGAACTAGATGAAATTCATGAAGATTCCCTTCCGCATACTATGTTGGTCCAGTTTCAAAGAGCTCGTTGGCATGATCAGTTTATCAAGAAAAGGTATTTTCCGTTAGGAGATTGGGATTTACTATTTGATTCCAGGTTTAAAAACTTCAAGGAAAAGCTCACTAACTATTGGCTAGGGCCTTACGAAATTGAGAAAGTATTTGAAAATGGTTCAATTAGTATTAGAACTATTGATGAAAGTCGTGTTTCTTTTGTGGTGAATGGACATCGACTTAGGTTATATCATCAACCGATTTCCAAAGAAGATTTTATTCACGATGTATCACAACAATCAAAGATGGAGGTTCTCCAGGAGAGGACTCTTTTTTCCCTTGCTACTTAAATTCTTGAACTTGAATTTCTGATGTATATATGTAAATAATTTCTTCTTCCAGTCCTTTAAAAAAAAGGAGAAAAAAATTGAGTTTGGTTGTCAAAACCAAGATGTTGGGGTAGCTAGACTCCAACATGCTTGAAAACTAGGTATCCAGCAGGTAAAGTTGCCATTTGATCTTTTGTTTTCAAATAATTCATTTTTCTCTCACATTGGATGATGAAGGATTCTTTAAGGCATTCCTTCCAACAACCCTTGTCCTATCGACTACAACACTTTATCTAGGATCAAGGGTAGATATTTTTTTTGGTACCTTGAGTCTTGTTTACATAAATGCCATGTACTCTTGCTGATGATAGTAGGAAAACACCATTGTCCTCTATCTAGCATATTTCACTAGGTGACTCGACTTCAAGATATTTATTCGTACCTAACGAAATGTACCATGGCACCTTAGCACTCACTCATCAAAGGTGAGATGCCTCACATTTGTTAGCAGCATTCTTTAAGAGTTAATGCTAATCCAATTATTTATGCCTATGTTCGACTTCAAAAAAATCTATTTACATAGCCGAAACTGTGCCACGACGAAGGATATGTCGAAGACAATTAGACTCGTGTTCCTATGTTATTTCAAATTCTAGTTGATTTTAGTTGGTTTGTTCGAATAAAAGCTGACAGAGTTAAGATTGTTGTAGTATATTTGTCCAAGGGTTTTTGCATTTCATATATCCTTCTTGTTACAAACCTTGGTCTCAGTTGCATACTTTGTCATCAATTTCCACTGCAATTGTTTTGGATCCTCATATTTCAGCACTTTGCAATTTGTTTTAGTAGTTTTTTTCAATCCAGAGCAGCATATAAAATTCTTTACACTCCATAAAGGATTAATTCTTATATTAAAGGTTCCTATACATCAAGGTTATGCACCAGTTATTTTCCAATGATACTTGGTGCTTTGATCAAGGTCAAATCTTTCAAGGAGTATATGCCATATTGGTAAGTTTGAGGTACTATCAACTAATTTTATTTTTCAATTTACTAAAGATATTAAAATAGCATAAAATTCTTGAATATCTCTATAATGTCGAATATTACGATTCACCTCATAACCTTTTCGACCTTTCCATATCTTATTCCTCCACCATATATGATTATGCACTTTGTCCTTCTTACGAGATTGATTGTTTGTCATTTTCAATTCATAATAACCATGACTGCAATTGGAATTTCGGCCATCATAGGGGTAATTGATTATCATGGAGATACGTGTGTTCCTGATCATTCCTATATTGGTTCCCGATTTGGCGGCGCATGTGATTATATCTCACTACATGTAACCATGTGTTAGGATTATTAATCCTCCCTTGACCATACTGTCTATTAGATTATTTAGCCTAACTTAGGAACTTTAATTAATTAACTGGGTCCACTTGGCCTAATGGGGCCACATGTACCAGTCATTGGAGTGTGGAGAACACTGCTAGAGGTTAACTGCCACTTAATGCATGTGCATGCATCCGTTTGGGCACCTCCTAGACTAATCCATACATTTTAGGAGCCACTACGAGTCTTGGCACCAATCTACTTCAATTAGTTGGAGTTAGTACTAGTTAGTCTCAGTTAGCCCCCAGTTACTTTCAGTTAGTTCACAATTAGTTAGCTAGCACAAGATTTGCATGAATAATGCATGGGTGCATGTGGAGTAGGTGCCTTTACCCACCTACCACACTCATTTGCACTGATTTAACTAGCTATCACTAATTGTTTGAGCTGTTGGACATCTGGGAGTTGGTCTGTTGGACTCTGAGATTGATTGAGACACCATGAGTTAGATGGTCAGTTAGCTACAGTCAGATCCAATGGATAGATTCGAATTTCATGTCATGCATTTGATTTCTTGTCCTATGTAAACTATTGTAACACTGGATTTTATTATTGTGAATGATACTATAAATTCCTAAGCAATATTTGTCCGTTTCCCGTGTGGTTTGTTTTGTTTAGTTTGTATCTTCATTCTCCATTTGCTGCAAACATTATTAGAACTATCTGCTTGAAGATATAAATGGCATTTAAATTCTAATATGGTATCAGAGCCTTCTCATGCATGTTTCATGCTTGTTTCTCCCCATCAAACATCAGAAGCAGTTGGGTTTCCACAGAAGTCCCCTATGATGATTTTCTAGCTCTGTATTTATTCAGAGCAGCAGAGAGGATGTGACAGAACCTGAAAATATGTTCATGTCGATAGGAAAAGCATGATTCTAACAGTTCAGATATTTTTAGTTTTGCAGTTTCAACTTCATATGGATTCGATATTATCAGTTCCTCTTCTTACTCCATGCACAAGATATTCAGAATGGAAGTTGAAGATGATTGCATCTCTGAAGAGACAAGGTCTCTATGAGGTATCTATGGGACTTGGTAAATATTCTTATGAATATGAGAAATACTGGATAAATGACGGTGATAGAGCTTATGGAGCAATATGTGGGACCTTTTCTCGAAGCTTTCTTATAGACCTTATTGAGTTTGCAGAATACCCAAAGGATATCTGGATAGAACTGGATGGAATATTTGGGAAGCATAATGATGATTGTTATAGAAATATGGGGAGCACATTCAGAACCACAAGAGTTCTTTACTCAAAATTCTCGTCTGCTACTCTCTCTGATGAAGTTGTTCAAGATGAAGAAGCAGCAAAATCTTCCTCATAGTCAATTCGAATTGAAGAAAGTATCCTTGGAGTGACTCCTTCTCTTGCTGCTCTGGAAGTGTATGAGATCTCTGATATATCATCTCCTCACATGATTGATCCAGAAGAAGACATTTGAATCTCTTTTATTGAAGAAAATCTCTCGTTCCATTCTATGCAAAAATTCTCCAATGATTCTTCTATTATAAATTATGTTCATAGTTTACCGGTGATTGCTCCAGGAAAGGGAGAGGGATTTGATTTCTCTATCTCTAATGATGTTGCTGGTGTGCAGATAAGTATTTCTTTGGATTTTTTGGAAATAATTTCAGATTTTAGGAGTGATCCAAACACTTTCATTGATCTTGAGCTTCCAACAAATTCCTACATGATTGCATGCACCGATACTCAGTGTTTTGAAGAAGGAGGAAACTGTGCATCTACCATATCGGTGGAGCACACTCTTGGATTTGATATGGAATTTATTGGATCTGATATGATAGTACTTGGTTCTAGGGTTCAATAGCTTTCAATACCACTTGTAGTTGTTCTCATCAATTTTGGTGTGAAGAAACAAGTACCAAAAATCTCTCTCAAAATTTCTGCTAGGGATTTGATGTCAGTTTTCTCTCATGAGTTTGCTGATATTATATTTTATAAATATTTGGATATTCTAGAAATAATTTCAGGTTTTAGGAGTGATCCATTCACTCTCATTGATCATGAGCTTCCAGCAAATTTCTATATGATTGCATGCACCGATATTCAGAATTTTGAAGAAGGAGAAAATTGTGAATCTACCATCTCGATGGAGCAAACTCTTGGATCTAATATGAACTTTATTGGATCTGATATGATCTTATTTAGATCTGATCTGATATTACTTGGTTCAATATTTCAGGTTCATGAGCCTTCAGTACTGCTTGTAGCTGTTCTCATCAATTTTGGTGTGAAGAAACAAGTACCACAAGTCTCCTTCAAAATTGTTGCTGGAGATTTGATTTCATTCAACACTTTTGGATATGAAATGGAATTATTTGGGTCTGATATGATATTATTTAGATCTGATCTGATATTACTTGGTTCAATATTTCAGGTTCATGAGCTTTCAGTACTGCTTGTAGCTGGTTTCATCAATTTTGGTGTGACAAATCAAGTACCGCAAGTCTCCTTCAAAATTGTTGTTGGGGATTTGATTTCACTTCACAATTTTGGATCTGATATGAACCTTTTTGGATATGATTTATTTTCTGATCTGATAATATGTGGTTCACGTTTTAATATTCAAGATCTTACAGTATTACTTGTAACAGGTTTCATCAATTTTGGTGTGACAAATCAAACACCGCAAGTCTCCTTCAATTTTGTTGTTGAGGATTCGATGTTAGTTTTCTCTTCTGAGATTGTTGATATTAGATTTTGTGAATTATTGGATATTTATAAAGCTATATCATATTATGGAGCTCAATCATTCGCTCTCCACAGTCCCAGGGATTCTCTACCTTTGGTCACATGCTCATCTCCTCAAAGAACTAGTAAAGTGGAAGACATTCTGCATCCGCCTGAACACTTGCTCCTAACACTTGGGGTTGATTTTACCACTCATGGTTTGCTGTTAAAGGCTCCAATATATCATTTTATTTGGTGTTCCTCACATGGTTCAAATTCTCAAGCACCTTTACTCTCTCTTCAGATGATTTCAATTGCTCTACATAGGTCCATTTTTCACCATGCAGTTGTTTATATTTTTTATTCAATTGAGCGCATTGTTATTCTTCCAAAGAGAAAGATTCCTCCAGACATAAGCAATTTTTTTGGATTCATGGGTTCACCTACACAAAACCAAGATAATGTTGCTGCATAGTGCTGTAAATAGTAGCAAAAATTTCACAAGTTTTTTTCAAAATTTGTATTCCTGCTTATTTTGAAGGGGGGGGGGGGGGGGGTTCCCATGAGGTTTTCCCCTATTTCCTTGGTTGTATTAAGAAACATTCTGTCTTTTAGATTGTATTTGGGTTACCTATGGTCTTATTACCAGGGCCCGCATTTGTCCAAGTTAGGATTCAGGGGGGGTGTTAGAATTATTAATCCTCCCTTGACCATACTGTCTATTAGATTATTTAGCCTAACTTAGGAACCTTAATTAATTAATTGGGTCCTCTAGTACCATTGGGTCCACTTGGTCTAGTGGGGCCACAGGTACTAGTCACCAGAGTGTGGGTAACAGTGCTAGAGGTTAACTGCCATTTGCTGCATGTGCATGCATCAATTTGGGTGCCTCCTAGACCAATCCCTACATTTTAGGAGCCACTGGGAGTCCTAACACCAACCTACTTCAGTTAGTTGGAGTTAGTACTAGTTAGTCTCAGTTATCCCCCAGTTACTTTTAGTTAGTTCACAATCAGTTATCTAGCACAAGATTTGCATGGATAATGCATGGCTACACGTGGAGTAGGCACCTTTACCCACCTACCACACTCAGTTGCACTGAGTTAACTAGCTGTCACTGATTGTTTGAGTTGTTGGACATATGGGAGTTGATCTATTGGACTCCGACATTGATTGAGACACCATGAGTTAGATGGTCGGTTAGCTACAGTTCGATCCAATGGATAGATTCGAATTGCATGTCATGCATTCGAATTCTTTTCCTATGTAAACTATTGTAACACGGTATTTTATTATTGTGAATGATACTGTAAATTCCTGAGCAATACTTGTATGTTTCTTTTGTGGTTTGCTTTGTTCAGTTTGTATCTTCATTCTCCATTTGTTGCAAACATTATTAGAACTATCTACTTGAAGATCTAAATGGCATTCAAATTCTAATACCATGATTGCCCTGTCAATTCTGAGTTTACCTGTATTTTTTTATCCTTGTTGTAGGATCCATTTGAAGCTCAAAACATGTTTTTCCTTCCAGCTCTCCATTTTGTTTCTTACCTCTTTTTCGTTGAATGTTCACCTCACCACCATGGTTGTCGACCATGAACCTCCTACCTTCCAAGCCCTAGAAAAACTTCCATAATTTTCTTCCTGTCGGGGTATGTTCAAGCAAGCTAGTTAGTTTACTTTCTGCCATAGGCTCAAAGGATATAACGACAAGGTTACATTATAGTTCGCCTTGATTTTGGACGACCAAGTTGAAAAAATTGGAAATGTTCAGCTGACAATGACAGAAGAAACAATTTATTGAGGCAACATGATTGCCAAGAATAGGGGCTCAATTTTTCAAGAAATAGGAGGTGGCGCAAAAGGACTCAAACTGATTCAATCGAAAGGGGTTTCAAAATTGTGACTGGTCAAAGGGGATTTCCCTTGATGGATTGTGACCATAGTGGCATGACCCATTGTTGGTTATACAAAATATCCTAACTTGTGAAGGTAGGTTTTGCTACGGTTTCCTCTATCATATTCGGTGGTTGATGCATTTTGAACCTGGTCATGAGGTAAATATTCCATACTTTATGTGGAGAAGCCTCCATAAGATGGAAAAGTAGTACATAAGCACAGTCAGTCACCTCAATCGACATTTTTCCACCACACCCTTGTTAAAGTGCTCCTTCTTGATAAAATAGCTAGAGAAAACGTGTCTTGGAGACGTATTTACATCTAGCACCAGCAAAATTTCAACACTCCCCTTTTGATGATGAAAACATAAGTAATCAGACACGTGCAAAAGAATCCGGTAAGCATCCCAAAACATCATAAATTGGATCCAATATAGAACCTGAGACAAAAACAGAAGCCAAAACAGGGAGGTGATACTAATGATCCCGATGCAGTTATTACAAAGGTTGTTAAAGAGATTGTTGGCACATTCGGCGGGCATGGTGTAACAGATAAAAGGAAGCAAATAATCAGCTACCCTAATTCTCGATTACGTCCACATACTCATAGTATTTCACATCCTAGATTATCTCATCTCATGATGACCATGCATTTGATGATGACCCTGCATCTGATAATGACTATGTTCCTCTGTCCAAGTCATTGGAAAAAGATCGAAAACTACCGGGCAACGGATACAAGACCCACCTTTACCCAATACATTACCTGAAGAATTTCATGGTTCCACTGGGACTGCGGCCACTCCAGGAAAAAATGATGAGGGACGAGGATCACCTGTCGATTTTTAGCAAATTAAAAGTCCGCAAAAGGTAAATACAGATGGGGATTTGGCCAGAGTTTGATGTCGCTCACTTTAAAGAACAGATACAAGGATTACATAACCAAATTTCAGAACTCTCTAATCTCCATCAACATGTTCATACTGAGAATCGGTTATTGCAACAGCAGAATATGAAGCCGAGGAAGAAAAATGATCAGCTGGTTGCCAAAACTAATCAACTTATAGAGGCTCTTGATAAAGCTTTGGAGAAAGTGAAAAAGTATAAGGATTAGGTCAAAGCTGTGAGAGCCATCATTTTGTCACATGTGGTTGCATGAGGACATGAAACCTATTGAGTTTGGGAGATATGTTGACACCCATAATTGTCTCCTTTTTTCTACTTGTGTCTATGTATTTGGTCCTTTTTACCATTTACCAGCCTCCTTCTTTACCATATAGTTTACCTATTTCACTTGTTTTGAAGATCAAAGGAATTTAGAGGTAAGAGAGTTATTTTACTTTGTTTTTGGTATTTTTAATTGATTGAATGAATATTTTGATTGATTACCAATAAAACCCTTTATAATATATTACTTTTGGTATTAACTAATTTGGTGAATGAAGTCACAGTTACGAGAAAGTAATCGATGGACATTTTTCTCCTTAGGTTGTGGTCAATGGATCGATATAGGAGGATATCATTCGAGATCGAGGATATCCCAATAGCACATGATCTTCAGATCATTTATTGCTACTACAAGAAATGAGTATGAGGCTCATCACTCATGCACTTTGTGTCATGAGGATGAGCCTGCGCATTGTTATCATTGTTATAATTTTCCTATTTCTAGATTTGGAGCAGGATCCAATATATTGTATCGATCAAAAACCGGGAAAAAGGGATCTTTGTTTTGTTTTATGCCTCTATAAAAACTCAAGGATGTGAGGAAGAAAGACAGAGGATAATGCGACAAAACTATTTTTATTTAAAACCCTGTTATGACTTTCTATTTTAATGTAGTGTCGTGAAGACTTATTTGGTGATTTTGATCATGTTAACATGTTGATGCATATGTGATTTTGTGTTCTAGTCTGCAATAGTACCATACTCATATTCTAATTGGTAGGGCCTGCCAGTTGGGATTCGGATGCCTTTTTGTTTATATCTTGTATATTTTGCTAAGTTGTGCACACACTTTTGTTTTTAAGTTCACCGTAAATTCCAACAGCCTTTAAAGTTAGGAGTTGAGTAAATGTGAGTTCAGGCCTGAGTAGGTGTTGATCCTTGATCTGTCAATTTCCGTTTGAATATGAATTATCTTGTATAGGTTTCCTATTTATCGATTTCCTTCTAGTCTATATATATTGCTTACATACTTGGTCTTTTATTCTAATCCTTGTTTCCTTCCTTGAAGAACATTGCAATGATTTTTTTCCTTTTTAGGGAAGTTACATGAATTTATCTGAAACTTGTAAGTAATTTGATGATTGTCTTAGCATAGAAATTGATTTCAAAAGATATGTAGACAATGTTCTATTGTAAGCTCTGTTGTTCAATAATTGGATTTACAAATATCTATTTAGGGTTCGAGTAGATTTGATTGTGTTGTAGTTACAAATGGCTCATTCGTTGTTTTTATTCCAGATCCTATTACAGAGTTTTAGTCAAGTTTTCGGGTTGTAGTAGATAGGTCAATTTCATATCCAAGCATCCATTTCTCTGTTCCACATATTTCTAGTTATCGATAATTAATAAGATTTCACCTTTGTTTCACAAAATCATACATAGATACAGTAAATGTGTTATTGGATTAATTAAGAACAAAATTTAGTTTGTAGTTGGTTTAATCACAGGTTGTTTCCATTAATTCATCAATGGTAGTATTGGCATGTAAGTAATTAGGCTTTCATGAATTTGATCTTCTCATTTATGATAGAAATTAAGTATGGTAGTTTTGTTCAACACTTGGTTTTGGTAGTTTTATCCAGCACTTGATTTTGGTAGTTTTCAACACTTTTAAAATATTTTGGTTTTATTAGTAATTCTCTTCTGATTAGTATTTTGGAGCTTTATTTCAGGTTTTATTCATATATCATTTTGTCTTTATCAGTTCTGAAATTTCAAGGACTAGGGTTAATACATATAACTTCAGAATTTAAGTGTGCTTTTAGGGTTTTTGTTTGCTTTCATAGTAAATGCAAGTTTGCATAGTTGACTTCCTTCGTAGAATAGTAACAAGCTTTTACATTAGGTCCCTTATCTACACAAAGAGTGTATGCAACTCATAAGTTACATTCCTAGGTTGACATTCATTAGATCATGAAAGATCCATGTAAAAGACATATAAATAGGCTAACAATTTTGACATCGTTGTCGAGGAGTTGCAAAAATATAAGAGTAGGTTTAGTCTAACTAGTTTATTGTGTGTTAGGGTATTCTTGCGGACTTGGCGGAGGAGAAATGATAAGACAATAGGTAAGAACATGCACTTCCACTTTAGCAGGTCTCTCTGAATCCAGGTTGTCTCTTAATTTTTCTTATGAGTAGACCTAAGGGTAAATTAGAAATTACAGTTCGAGTTAAAAAATTGTATGATAAATTCTTGATCAGTTCCATAAATACCATTACTAACCAAAGTAGGGTGTTTGCGGGGCATTTTCAAAGTAAAGGAATTAATCTTCCTAATTTGATAGACTCACAATCACAAATTACTGTGAATAAAGGACAGGAAGATACTCTCACTATTGCAGGTGACCAGTTGGAGGTACCATAATATATTCTCAAGTTTCTTGAAAACGCAAGAGAAGTTGGGGTATTACAATTTGAACCTGAGGCTGACCAAGTAAGAACGGGAAAATAGATTGCAAGTTCAGTTGAACAACCATAGGATTGATCTCGTTTGGGAAACATGGGGGATGAAGAGAGAGATTTAAATGCAGGTAGATATAACACAAATAATGAATATCTCGAAACCACCTTTGGATTTCCAATTTTAGATATAACTCCTAATCTTAACATGAAAAATATCCCTCCCTCGATCCTACCTCATTTCCATGTGTTAGTGACCGAGGATCCTGACTCATTTCTATTAGAGTTTGATATTTTGTGTAGGAGTTATAATTATATTAATGATGCTCAAAAATTAAACTTATTTCCTACCACCCTTAAATATTCAGCTTCGATATGGTTGATGGGGTTAAGGGATGGTTCTGTTCTAAATTGGGAAGGTATGAAAAAGAAATTTTTAAATAAATATCATGAATATTGCAACACCAGGGATATAAAAATTGACATCTTTAAAATACAGCAGCTGGAGAATGAGAATATTGAGGACTATATTGAAAGGTTCCTGTACAACTTTCAGAGGGATAGAAATGGTTCATTAAATGAATATTCTATTAACATCATCTTTCTGAAAGGGATCCAGGAAGAATATATAAACATCATCAACCTAATGAGCTCTGGTGATATTTCGCAAAAATATTTTTTAGACATTTGTGATTTATGTAAGAAGTATTCTCGAAGTCGAGTTAAATCGAGTATGGGAATTAGAGACAAAATTGTTAAGGAAAACAAATTTGCTACAGGTATCACTCGAATTGAAATAGGGAACTTGCTCGAAATTTTAATGTGGATATTCTAAGGACATGTAGTAATCAATTGGATGCACTTAAAACTAAGAAGATACAGGAAGAAGAAAATGCTTTGCCTATTTTTTTCTAATTGTAGGCAGAAACACCCTTTGAAGGAATGTCCATTGAATAACATTCAGGTTTGTGTTGTGTGTGCAGAGGATCATGCTACGGATAAGTTCCCCTCCTTTCCTAGGCTTCAAGCTGTCTACAAAGTTGGAGTGGAAGACAATGATCCACCTCCATATGCTCAAAGAATATCTTGGCCCCAAATACCCCAAGGTATATTTGCATAATCTTCTACACAATTTCCTGCATATTTCAGTAATTTTCCAAATCAATGGAATCCTCATCTTCCCACACAAATGTGAAAAATTGTCCTCCTCAATATGCTCAACCCCAAACTTGGAAGTAAGGTTGGAGGGGACAACTTTACTCAAATAAAGTACCCCAACTAGTTCATGCGTCTATTTACCCCAATTATAATTCATACACTCCAGTTACATCTCAACTATTTCCTGGGTTTAGCACATCCCCTCCTTATTTTCCATTAATTCCACCTTAGCTACAATTGCCACCTAATCAGAACCCTCCATGACCAACCCAGCTACCTACATAGACTATCCCAAACCCTAATAATAGAATGTCTTAGCCTCTTAACAATGTTGAGCCTCATAAGTTTCCTTCTTATACTATTATACCTGTACCATTACAGGCAATTCAACTTAGGTTTATAAATTTTTTTAATGAAATTGGACCCACTGTGGTTATTGAAGAAGAAAAAGGCGAGGAGGAAACTCCTAGTTTTACACCTGTTAAGGACCATTTAGAAGATGTAACTATTCCTAAAAAACATGCATCCACTTCTAAATCTATGGATCAGCTTCAGATTTCAAGAAATCCACCATATCCAGAACGATTGGCTTTAGAAAAACCTGAGGTACATTCTGACTCTTGATTTTGAAAAAGAATTAAGGAATGTCTGTGTAAAGATACCCCTGTTACAAGCAATTAAAGATGTGCCAATTTACACAAATATTTTCAAGGATTTATGCATTAAAAATCCAAGAAGAAAACAAAAGGATCCCCCTACGATACATCTTGTTGGTCGGGTATCTGAGTTGATAACAGGGAAACAATTAATTGAGAAATATGCTAATCTAAGAATCCCTGTTATCACCATTAACATTAATAATACCCCAATACCAAATGCCTTGATTGATCTAAGGGCAACAATTAACACAATGACTGAGAATATTTTAGAAAATCTTCTACTAAACCATCTCCTTCGTCCTACACCTACTGTGTTGGAGTTAGCAGACATATATATTATTGAGCCTACTGGTGTCTTGGTTGCCCTCACTGTTACTTTGGCCTCTTGGGAGTACCCCGTGGATTTTATGATAATACAAACAAAAGATCCCTCTAGAGGACATCCAAGAATTCTAAGAATAGCATGGCTAGCTGCAACCAATGCTTTCATAGGATGTAGAGAAGGGGAAATGACCATATCAAATGGGACTTCCAAACAAAAGTTGATACTTTACCCACCAGCTCAAACCATTGTTAAGAATCCTTCATGGGAAGAAAACCCTAGGTGGATAGAGGACCTGTATGTAGATGCAGATATTGCTCAGCCTTTGTTCACCATTGGACAGTTTAGAGGAGTGGAGGAAGAGATTGAGGATAATGCCTTAACACAGTTCCTCTCTGCTACTAGTTGTATTGATTACCCTATATCCTTAGTGAGGAGTTCCAAGAACAATATAACCCTATAACGAACAATGTTCTATCATTGTTCTATCATGAAGAACAATGTATAAGAGATTGTATCGAGATCAGAGGGGAAGTCAGTGGTGACTTTCGAGTGGATATACAAGGTGAAGTAGATGGTAGTATGGAGAAGTTCAAGGCTCGATTTGTGGCATAGAGGTTTTCATAGGTAGAGGGAGTTGATTATGATGAGACCTTTGCGATGGTTTCTCGATATTCCTCGATCAAAGCGATGATCTCCATAGCAGTAGAGATGGGTTGGAAGATCTACCAGATGGATTTGAAGACCACATTTCTCAATGGTCTTCTACAAGAGGAGATGTATTTGGAGTATCCACACAACGTTGAGATTTATTGGAGAGATTCTCATGTGTGCAAGTTGAAAAAGGCCTTGTATGGTCTGGAGCAAGTTCCTCGAGCTTGGTATTCTAGGATTATTTCTTACTTGTCGTCGATGGGATTCTAGAAGAGTGAGGTTGATCCCAACCTTTACTTCATTGTGGTTGGTGGTGATCCACTCATTCTTTTGTTGTATGTTGATGACTTATTTATCACAGGTGAGGAGCGTCTCATTATATCTTGCAAGAGTGATCTTGCTTTAGAGTATGAGATGATAGATATTGGGTTGATGCATTACTATTTGGGGATGGAGGTTTGGCAGGATCCTGGTCATATTTTCGTTAGATAAAGAAAGTATGAAGTTGATGTTCTAGGGAAATTTCAGATGGAGGACTGTAGGTCGATGGTCACATTGATTATCACCAACCGAAAGAAGCTTCGTGCTTCTAAGGGAGAGTTGGTGGATCCTAATTTATATTGTCAGCTCATCGGTTTGTTAATGTATCTAGTCGGCACCAGGCCAGACTTGTGTTTTGCAGTGAACACTGTCAGTCTATTCATGGGGGAACCTAAGAGAGTGCACTGGGTAGCCACGAAACATGTGTTGAGATACCTTGCAGGGACAGTGGATTATGGTCTAGACTACACGAGTTTGGGTGGTGTTCGTTTGGTTGGCTTCACGGATTCAGATTGGGCAAGTAGTGTGACAGACCGGAAGAGTGCCTCTAGTTGTTTCAGTTTGGGCTTGGCAGGAATGTCATGGTTCAGTCAAATGCAAAAGTCTATTTCTTTGAGTTCTATGAAGGCTTAGTACATGACAGCCAGTCAGGCTAGTTGCGAGGCATTGTTGCTTCAAAAGTTGTTGGTGGATTTATTTGATCAAGAGCTGAGGCCCACGATGATGTACTACAACAATGAGAGTTGCATCCAGCTCTCTGAGAATTCAGTTTTCCATGATAGGTCAAAGCACATTGAGATCAAATACCACTTCATCTAAGACTATGTTTAGAGAGGAGTTGTGGAGTTATGGTATATTTCCATTGATGAGTAGGTAGTAGGCATTCTGACGAAATCCTTGGGGCAGGGCAAGTTTGTCTTGTTCAGGGACAATTGGGAGTGGTGCAAAACACCTTCCTCTGTAAGAGGGAGTGTTAAATTTTGTACCTAGAAAGATCTCCCCGTAGTGATTTTGCTCAAGTCACTAAAAGGGAGAAATACATGACCCTTGCATTAAATGTCTTGAGATGATCATTTAATTGAATTAAAGTGACTTTATGATGTATTTAAGTTGTGGTTCAGTAGAAAATAATTAATGGAAAGAAAAAAATGCATTATATTAATCTCATCCAATAATAATCTCGTCGAATCCAATGTAGACCCTTAGATTTGATGACCCTTCAACTTCTCTCATAATTCAAACACAAAGGCAAAGGATGTGCACTTTGAAGAGTGGATTCTTGATTTTTTTTCCATGAGCATTGGAGAGATCGAGTTTTTGAGGTAGTGGAGTCAAGAGAGAAACTGTACTGTACGAATCCTAAGACAATTTCAACTTTATTTAGTAGCACGAAAATCGAGGCAGCAAGCACACAAATCAAAGAAGATTTGCCCACGGTTTTCAAAGATTCAAGTCCAACATTTAATACAAACCATACAGTCCGTACAGGAATTCCATATAGCACGTGTTTGGTTTGTTGGCCAAGCACGGGTTTTAAGGCAATATGAGCACTAAAATCGAGACACACTGTTCTTACGAAAAAGGAAATTATGTGCACAAAATTTGAAGCCATATAGGCTATGAAAGACAGGTCGTACACTACTAGCACGGATTTCAAGACTGCACAGAATTTGTGGCAAGCTGGCAGCCTCGGCACTGTTTGCAAGGCCCCCAACGGAGTGAGATCAGTTGATTAATTGTTGTACAATCTCATTTAAGAAGAAGAAATAATGATAGGTTTTCTTTTTTGGGTTTTTTCTTGACAAATTGTCAAAATTTTAGTGTCTGAAATATTTCATGGTATGTTATTTATTTTAATCTTTTTCTTGTAAATTTTGATGTTTATTTTGTGTTTCAAGTTCTAGTATTGTTTATGGAAAAACAATTTATTTGCAGGATCTAAATTCTCTAAGTTGGGCATTAAACAATTAAAAATCAAATTTAAAACAGAGCTGAGATTGAACCTTAAAAGATTTCACGTTATACCTTGATAAATTGTCTCTATGATGCCCCATGTATGCTTTCATCTGTTCCCTGTTAGAATGAGGCAAAGTGCATTTATATCATTTTTCCTTTTCTCTCTCACCAGATATCTTTCTGCATTTGTCAAGATCAACTCATTTTTGTGGTCAGCTGGCTCTAGATACCCATTTACCACAAAATTCTAGACATCTTGAGAATGCAAAAGAGTTCTCAATTTTATAAGCCAATGGTCATAATATTTTTCAGTTAAAACTGGAATTTGTGGCTGAGCAATGCCAATGCTCAAAGCCATCTTAACTCAGACTTATGTTCCTTTTTTTTAAATCTCACCTGCTCCTACACGAGCTGCACCACTTGACTGCACACAATAGCGAATAAAATTGCTTCTTGAGAACTAGCCAGAGCCAATATATGGGCCTGCTAACAAAAAAATAAACTTACCTCACCAAAAAATTAGCCCCATATTTTATTAGTGGCTTGGGTTTATTTCCTCTCACACCCGCGAGAGTCTTTCTCAACATCGGCTCTCACCGACCTGCAGATTCCCTGTTTTTAACTGATCACAAAAAGAACTCTGGGTCGTTCTTCTTAGATAATTCTCGGCTTCCTAGTCTAATGCGCGGCTCTACCTCTGTCCATGAGGAAGCAAACACACTGGGAGCATATTCCCATTTCCTTTTTATACTCTTCACCAGTGGCTGGAGGAGTTACTCAGCGCACATATCAGCATCCACAGTGGCGCTGGATGCAAAGTCCTCTTCTTGTGTGAAGAATCTCTTACACACATGCTCCTTTCTGGCTGGTGAGTCTGGCGCTGCAACGGATTCTCCTTCACGGTTGGGGGAATCTCCACTCTACATAGCCATTGCTCGAGGATCTTACATTCTATTCTGATACCATGTGAGGGGTAAGAGGCAAAGATGTGGATGCTTTCACTTAGTCGAGAACACACACGAAGACGTGGAAGCAAAATAAACGGGTGATTGATAATATTTCTCATTAACACACAACTTATATACATAACACTTTTTCAGTGACTTGAATAATTTAGGGAAATAGACTCCTGCACAGTTGTGTTTGATCGTTCTTCTCATTATTTTAGATTGCCTAATAGTTTTCTGATTCCACATTTCCATTCTCCTTTACTCCGATATGATTTTGCAAAACCATCTTCTGTTGCCTTTGGGCAACCCATTCTATCTGAACCATGCTCTGCAGACTTTACTCAACCATGCTTTCAGGTGTTCATGAAATAGAGCACAAAGGTCAACATAAAGATTGGCATGCCTGCAAGAAGATTCTTCATAGGCTGAGACACAAAAATAGAAATCTTCCAAGCTTATTCATGTTCTCTCTCCCTAGAATCCAGTCAGGTGATGCAGTCACTACTCCCTCTGGAGTAAAATCATTTATCCAAGGGAGAAACTTTCCAGATACTCTGTTAAGAAATAGACTCATGATGGGCAAGTTAAAAGAGAATTTTTGAATCATAGATCTTCAGCTGCATCATAAGCCATTTCTGCTGAAATTAAATTGGCTAATTATGGAAATTTGCAACATCTACTCACTGCAATAAATTTAGATGACATTCTCCAACTAAATAAAGAAATGAAAGAGGAGAAAGAGCAAATTGCTTTGCTTCATACAAACACTGAATTCATGAATCATCTTTGGAATGATACTGAAGAAATTAAGAAGGCCATATCTGCTGCAACTGTTAAGCTTGAAAAGAGGCTTGTGGATAAATTGTTAGTAAAAATCCATGGCCTGAAACAAACTAGTGTTGTAAGTCAGTCTGCCCTTGAGAGTTCCGCAAAAGGACATAAAGGATAACACTCTCGGACATACTCCTTTGGGACGATGAGTATTCAAGAAGAAGATGAGTTGACCAGAATTTGATTTTCGGAAAAATCACGATGAATAAATTCAAGAAATAGTAGATAAAGTTTCTGAATTAAAAAGATGTGAAAATGCCTACCCAAGCATTATTTGTCTATGTTACATCATATTCCTAAAAGAAAAGAGTCAACTTCTCGAGGCCAATCTAGTTTCCTCCACTTCTGCCTCTTTAATATGGACCTCCTCCGCCTATACTAGATATGGATACTTTAATGAATAGGTCTCCAATCCCTCCTCACAGATTCCATTTTGGAATCAATGGATTTAGCAAGCTAATTTCTCAAATTCTTGAACAACCCATTCTGAAGATAGAGTGTTAGACCAGACATGAAATATGTGACGCCATTGACTTGTGGGGAAACTGGGTTACATACAAAAATTATCAGGATCCAACTATTTTTGCATAGCAACTTGCAATCCAATTAGTTGTTGGATTTTCTAGCTTGGCTCATGAATGGTGGTGATGGTTTCCAAAAGAAACACGAGAAGAAACACGAGATGAAATGCTCAGTGCAAGAGATGTCGATGAACAAATTCTCTTAGCCCTAGGAAGAGCCTAATTTTATGGTCCTGGAGATAATGAATATTATCAACATTTAGCTTTGTTCTTTATGTCTCAGCGCATTTATGATCTCAATGAAAGTGAACAATATTTGTGTTACATGCAAAGTGATAAACCTTCTTTCCTTGAGCATTATCTCCGCAGTTTCCCAGGACATGTTGTTGAGTAGTTTCTGAAAGATAAAAACATCACTTTAGTAGGTCTCTCTGATCCGTCGGACCTCAACTTGAGTGCATTAAAAGTTTATGTAAAGAATGCGTTTTCTAGTTTGCTTAATTCATGAACCAGCATTAACAAAAATTAAATGCTTAAAACAGAAATAGAAAGCAAAACTGATAAACAGATGTGAGAAAAACAAACACAGAATCAGAGAGCCACAAGAACAGAAGTTGATAACGGAGTTCACCCTCTCCACTGGGCTACGTCTCCGGGTCCCTCTCCAATGGGTACCGATCCAATTAATCTCTTTAAGATGGTACAAAATGGTTCTAGAATCAACTTCAGCAACTGTAAACAGAATGTTGTACAAAGTGTTTAAGACCTCTCTTCTGGAAATTACAATTAGCTTTCGAAAGGCAAAGAAAGCTAAATTATAATAGAGAATGTCGACTTCAAAAGAACAGCGTCTGCGCACTTCACAGCAACTCCCCAAGTTTCTCATAATAGAAAAACGAAGCTCTGTGCTCTAACCCAATCTGAATCTCCTCTCTTCTGTCCCCTTAATGTGGCCAGCGATCCCCTATTTAACGTTCAGGATAAGTAACGGGTTCGACTCGTCTTTATCATCATAGCTGTTATATTATTTATTATCATTACAATCATATGCTAAACTGAACCATGCAATCCCGCCAAATCATTGCACAAGCGTTATGTTACCACGACGTTCCATATTCCCGAAACGTTGCAACTGACTCCACGCACATGTGTTGACTCACAACACGCTGCAATAACCTGCAACCGGGCTATGCCACATGTAACGTAACCGTTTGATGTCACCACCAACTTTACCAATGTCGCAGCATCGCAGCATATGACCAATGTCGCATCATCGCAGCATATAACCAATGTCGCAGCATATGTGACCGCGCAGGCTTTGCCACAAACCATTTTTTATTACCTCCTGACGGTGCACAAACTGCACGGCCCATACTACGCAAGCTGCGTGGCCCATGCAAGCTGCGCGGCCCATACAAGCTGCACGACTCAAACTATAACTGCGCAGTGTTTAGTCATATGAGTTAAAACATGGATTAATAACTATTGTACCATCTTGGATCAGTGTAATTTTTGAAAATGAATAATCCACCGGATCACTCTCCCTTTCCTAGTTTCATGCTTATATCCTCCAAGTATGGGGAGAGCATTTCTTAGAACGTCGTGTTTGAAAAAATTTCAAAAGGCATGCTTCTATGTATTCCCTCAAATTCTGCAAATCTGTTCCAAAAATGTGAGATTGGGGATGTGGTGTACATAATCGTGGCCATTTTGGAAAAGAATCGTATAGTTGTAAAGAGAAAAATAAATCCTTCTATACTAACATGGTTAGGTTTCATCCAAATAAGCGCAGAAAACCAAAGAAATTCCAAAAGCGTAAGTCGTATGTAAAATGGTATTCTGCTCCAGCAAAAAAAAAAATTGTTTTATTTGTGGAAATAAAGGACATTGGGAAAACAAATGTCCCTCTAGAAAGAAAAATCCACAACTTGCAGCTCTTTTTTTTGAAGATCTAGACCCAACATGGTGGGATCTATCCTATTGTGCTCATGGTGAATACCCTGACCGAGAAATTGTCTTCATTCCATCGAAAGATGATTATGATTCTAATTATTCTGGACTTCATAAATTTGATCCTTCGTAGTCGTCCTCTTCTGATTCCGAGGATGCAAATTTAGGGGGGTGTGACATCCTCCTGAATATTATGTCTACATGTTCTCAACAACAAGAACTCCAAAAGTCTCTCCTTAACAAAGACCTGCTGAGGTTGATCAACAGTTGGCTGAGATATCAATTTATCAATATGATCTTAGGCAAGAAATCAAAGAAGAAAACAAGAGTTTGTTGGCACAAATAAAGTCCAAATAAAAGAAAGAAGTGACAAAATATTCTACTCAAAATATAAAAAAGAATCCATGTTTTTATAATCCTATTGACTTATACAGGAACTATCCAGAGCAACATGAAGAAGTTTAGAGATGATACAGAAAATCTTCTAAGACTATAGATAAAGGAAGAACATAATTCTCTCAAAAGAACTATCAAAAAGATAAAAGAGTTGAAAAGAATGTTGGAAGTAACTCTAAGAGAAAAAGATCAATCTTCTGACGACGAAATGTGCAAATCCTATGCAAAAGCTTTGAAGAGCCCAAACAAAAGTAGTCCTCAAACTTTTTCTTCAGAATCTAATGAGAATGAAGAAAGAAATCCTAAAGAGCGAGGATTATTCACAGGTCCAAAAATTACATAAATATATGGTTCTATCCTCCTGAATATATGCTTTATCAATTGGATTGTATGATTGATTTAGGATGTTAGATGAATCTAGCAAATGGCAGTGCTATTTTTGATCGTTAGCCAAAACCAAGCCGACTAAACTTTAGTTTACCGCTCAATTAATATTAAAAATTAAATATTGTCATGGCGATCTCTTTTTCTTTTCTTCACTTGTCATGTGAAACTTGTCTATCTCCCCACTAGACAAGTCTATCAACTTTGGTCGGACTTTCGACTCGACTCTTTTACTTCAACTTATTGTTTTACCTCGACCACAAGTGGGCTGGTCACTTCGACCTCTAGTCGGCTTACTCAACCAACCTTGTCTATTCACTTGGTTTGATCAAAATCTACAGAGTATGTTTCTTAGTCTAAAAGACTTAAGAAATTACTAATGCTTTTCACCTGTGAATAAGATGAAATAAAATAGAACCATTAACAATTCCAAAGAACTTATAAAACATATACCCAAATATGTAGGAAGACTTGAGTTGACCAATGTGACTTAAAACCTGGAACTTTCATGGAGTGAGAAATTTAAGGATTCTTGTTCTTTCACTCAACCGTAATTGTGAAAGACATTTACATAAGTAAATAACCATAAACTATTTCATATATATAACTATGTGGAAATAACAAAGATATTACAAACTTGTCTGTCCATACTTGTAGGCTCACCGACTGATCTTTTTATAGAGCTTCGGCTCTTCGATTGAGTCATTTACACAGAAGCTTGAGCTTCAACTTCTCTTTTCTCTCCTTTCTCACCCAGAGTTCTCTCTATTGTCTAACTTGATTTACAATTTGATTCTTCTATTTATAGGCAACCTGAAAATTGCTTCTACATGGACGACTAACTCTCCATTAAAGACTGTAATAACTATCTACCTAACAACTTAGCTTCATAAATAAATCCGACTAGATTACATTGTCGAATCGTAGACTCTACCCTCTTGTCAGACTGATCGACAAGATCTTGACTGATATAGACTCTAACAGAGTCGGCTGAGAATCAGGTACGGATCTATGAGTAATTAATATTTCCAACACTCCCCCTTAATTATGAGCAGATGGGGATTTTTTAAAACAAAATTTACAAAATGTTTCAGAGCTTAGACATGCTCTGTTTATGACATAGTTCACTTTTGAGAACTTGTCATTCCAAGATAACTACGCAGATACTGGAAAGTATCATTTGCCAATGGTTTTGTAAAGATGTCTGCAAGTTGATCTTCAGACCTGCAAAATTCCAAACAAATTTCCTTGTTGTTCACCAACTCTCTTATGAAATGAAACCTTACGTCGATGTGCTTGGTTATCTTGTGAAACACATGATTCTTTGATAATTCTATGGCTGAATTGTTGTCGCAGAAGATGGTTGTCGGTTCTTGATGGTTTTGTGACAAGTGTTTTAACACTCTCCTCATCCAGACAGCTTGACATGCAGCATTTGTCGCTGCAACATACTCTGCTTCAGCTGAAGACAGAGTTACTATGGGTTGTTTCTGTGAATCCCATGAAACAATACCTGTACCAAAATGAAATGTGTACCCAGATGTGTTTTTCCTGTCATCTATGCTACCTCCATTCTCATTGTCAGTGTAACCAATGAGTTTAAAATTTTCCGAGGTTGAATACATAATACCAAGGCATTTTGTGCCACTTACATACCTCATAATTATTTTACCTGCTTGCCAATGTGAGTCTTTTGGTGACTCCATGAACCTTGAGATCAGACTTACTCCATACATGATGTTTGGTCTTGTCGCTGTCAAATACATAAGGTTGCTAACAAGCCTTTTGAACAGCATAGGATTGACAGTGGATCCTTCATCATCCTTGCTCAATTTTAAACCTGTTATCACTGGTGTTGGGGCTGTCTTGCAATTAGACATGTTAAATATTTTTAGAAATTCACTTGCATACTTTGTCTATGATATAAAAATACCACTTTCAGACTATTGAACTTCAATGCCCAGAAAAAATTTCATAAGCTTCAAATCAATCATTTCAAATTCACTTTCCATGACTGCTTTAAAATCTGCTATACCAAAATCACTTGTAAATATTAAATCATCCACATACAAGCAGACAATTAACATCTTACCTTGCTCATTCACTTTGGTGTACAATGTCGGTTCACTTTCACTTCTGTGAAATCCATTTTCAGTGAGATAGGAATCAATCCGACTGTACCAAGCTCTAGGAGCTTGCTTCAAACCATAGAGTGCATTTTTCAGCCTGTACACTTTATGCTCTTGACCTGGAACTTCATACCCTTATGGTTGTTCCACATATACTTCCTCTTCTAGATATCCATTTAAGAATGCCGACTTGACAACCATTTGATGAACATGCCATTTGTTTTGTGCGACAATGGCCAAGACTGTTCTGACTGTCTCCATGCGTGCGACAGGTGCAAACGTTTCATTGAAGTCTATGCCGGGTTGTTGAGTGAACCCTCTTGCTACCATTCTTGCTTTGTGCTTCTACACATTCCCATCAATATCTTGCTTTGTCTTATAAATCCATTTGATGTTGATTATATCTTTGTCTTTTCGTACATCAACCAGCTCCCATATCTGGTTCTTCTCAATGCATTCTATTTCTTCATCCATGGCTTGTGCCCTTACTTCTTCTTCAACAACTTCTTCAAATGTTAGTGGATCATATACAGGAGAAAATAATGCAAAGAGAGAGAATGAATTTGGTGTACCCGCTTCATATATCTCTTGCAGACTTCTTGTCTTCACCGATTCTGTCGATGTCGACCTTGACGAAATGCTTGATGGAGTCTATTGTCCTCTTGGTGTACTTGTCGGTGTAGCTTGAGTTGCTACTTGTGTCGATGGTCCTTGTGCTAAACCATGTCGTGGTGTCATGGGAGTCGACGATGCTACGACCGGTTGACTTACATGTGATGTTTGAGCCACTTCCTCTTCCATATCATCATTGTCGACATTTGACACAATATTGACATTTATGTCGATGGTTCCATCCCATGATTCATTCTCGACAAATTGAACATCTCAACTGATTATCATTTTCCTTATGACATGATCATACAACTTGTATGCTTTTGTGTCTTCTGAATAGCCAACAAAAATACATTTATGTCCCTTCTTATCTAGCTTCCTTCTTAGCTCATCTAGAACATGAGCATATGCAACACAACCAAAAAATTTTAAATGTGAAACACTATGATTCATACTTGTCCATGCTTCTTGGGGAACTTTGTTCTTCACACTCTTTGTATATGGTAGTTGTGACTGCTTCACCCCAATACTCATTTGGCAAATGCTTGGCTACCAACATGCTACGTGCCATCTCCATGATGGTTCTGTTCTTTCTTTCGGCAATAACATTCTGCTGAGGTGTATATCGTGCAGTGAATTATTTTTGTATGCCATGGGTCTTGCAAAAATTTAGAAATTCATTTGAAACATATTCACTTCCTCTATCGGTCCTTAAGATCTTGATGCGATGTCCACTCTGGTTCTCCACGAGTGCCTTGAACTGCTGAAAATAACTAAATGCATCAGATTTATGTTTCATAAAATATATTCATGTTTTTCTTGAGTAGTCATCAATAATAGTTATAAAATACTTGCAACCACCAATGGATGATGTCTGCATTGGACCACAAATGTAAGAGTGCACAATTTCAAGTGGTGTGCATGCTCTATAAGATTTTCCGATTGGAAAAGTATCTCTATGCTGCTTGCCAAAAATGCAGCCTTCACAAACATTTTCTGGTCTGTCGATCAATGGCAATCCTTTTACCATATTCTTTGTGTGCAGTAGCTTCATCCCACCAAAATTCAGATGTCCAAATCTGAAATGTCACAGCCAGGATTCATCCTGAACTTTTGTCTGAAATGCAGCTTGCAAATTAGCCCTTCCATTTTCTTTCTTACCGAGGAGCTCGACCATTTCTTTACTTTCTGCTTTGAATGCAGTTCCTATCTTTGTCTTCCCTTTCATGTTGGGAACTATTCTCAATGGAAACAAGTGGTTGCTTATCATTGGCACTTTTGCTATCAGCTGGTCGCCTGGACGCTTGTCTTTGATCACACAGTGATCATCTTCCATGTAGACTCTGTAGCCTTTTTGTATCAACTGTCCAATGCTTAACAATTTATGTTTCAGACCTTCAACATGATAGACATCAGGGATATACTTACTTTCCCCCTATTTGGTTAAAATATCAACAGTTCATTTTCCTAAAACAGTAACTTGGACATTGTTTCCAAGTGTAACATCATTTTTAACTGAATTTCTAGACTGGAAAACAAATTTAAATTACCAATCATGTGGTTGTTGCATCCTAAATCTAAGTACCATATGTCATGTGGACTTTCTTGAACAACATTGCATTCAAGTGGAGATGTCGATGCCATTAACATTGCACTTGTCGAAGTGTTGATGTTGGTCGACTGACTTGGGCTTTGCCTTCCTTGGTCATATTGTTTCTTCCTGCATTCATATGCCTAATGACTAAACTTCTTACAGTAATGACATTGGATTTTTTATTTATCAAACCTCTAGCTACTTGGCTGACTTGGGTTCTGATGATCTCCTCTATCACCAACATTTGCAGGACTTCTGCCTCATCCTCCTCTTGAAGAACTTCTTCCTCTGCCTCTGAAATTGTTTCTCCCCCTGCCTCTACCACGGCTTATGGATGACTGTGCTGCGAATGCACCTTCCAATGATGTTTGTGTTCTGCTGAGTCTGTGTTCATGATTGATGAGTGAAGCTTGTAGCTCATTAATGGTAAACGTCGACATGTTTGTGTGTTCTTCTAAGGTCACAACCAAGTTTTCAAATCTTGGGGGAATACTTCTGAGTATTTTTTCAACAACTCTTTGGTCTTCTATGGCTTCTCCATGACATTTCAGTTGACTTATCAAACCAACAACTCTGGTGTAGAATGCGTCTACAGTCTCTGAATCTTTCATGGACAGATATTCAAAATCTCTTCTCAGAATCTGCAACTTGGATGTCCTTACCTTATCCAAACCTTGATAGGCAGTGTCCAATGTATCCCATGCTTGCTTAGCATTAGTTTTTGCTGCTACTCTTGGGAGTATGCTTTCATGCATAGCTTGATGTATGCCAAAACAGAGCTTTTCCATCTTTCTTCCTCTGTTCCCTCAAGACATCTTTCTCAGCCTGTGTGATATTGTTATATGTTGTCATGTCTGCTGGTTCTGCATAACCATGTTGGACTATCTCCCAGACATCTTGACCTCTAAATAAAGCCTTCATTGTTAAAGACCAATATTCATAGTTCTTTCCTGTAAAAATTGGAGTTTGCAATGAACCAGAAGTGGAAGCCATTTTTAATTTTTAATTAACTTTTCTTTGAAAATTAATTTTCCACCTTTTAAGACAAGATTTCTTTCCTAAACCATGCTTTGATATAAACATTGCTCTGATACCAGTTAGCCAAAACCAAACCGTCTAAACTTGAGTTTACTGCTCAGTTAATATTAAAAATTAAATATTTTCACGTCGACCTCTTTTTCTTTTTTTCACTTGTCGGGTGAAACTTGTCTATCTCCCGACTAGACAAGTCTATCAATTTTGGTCGGACTTTTGACTCGACTCTTTTACTTTGACTTACTTATTGGTTCTACCGACTTGTTTTACCTTGACCACAAGTCGACTGATCACTTCGACCTCTAGTCGGCTTACTCAACCGACCTTGTCGGTTCACTTGGTTTGATCGAAATCTACATAATATGTTTCTTAGTTTAAAAGACTTAAGAAATTACTAATGTTTTTCACTTGTGAGTAAGATGAAATAAAATAGAACCATTAACAATTCCAAAGAACTTATAAAACATATACCCAAATATGTAGGAAGACTTGAGTCGACCAATGTGCCGTAAAACCTGGAACTTTCACGGAGTGAGAAATTTAATGATTCTTGTTCTTTCACTCAATCGTAATTGTGAAAGACATTTACACAAGTAAATCTGGAAATATTGTGCGGCCAAATAAACATGCATTCAACCATAAACTATTTCATATATATAACTATGCGGAAATAACAAAGATATTACAAACTTGTCTGTCCAGACTTGTCGGCTCACGGACTTAGCCTTTTACAGAGCTTCACCTCTTCAACTGAATCACTTACACGGAAGCTTGAGCTTCAACTTCTCTCTTCTCTCCTTCCTCACCCAGAGTTCTCTCTACTGTCTAACTTGATTTACAATTTGCTTCTTCTATTTATAGGCAACTTGAAAATTGCTTCTACATGGATTGACTAACTCTCCATTAAAGACTGTAATAACTATCTACCTAACAACTTAGCTTCAGAAATAAATTCAACTAGATTACATTGCCGAATCATGGACTCTATCCTCTTGTCAAACTAACCGACAAATCTTTACTGATACAGACTCTGACAGAGTCGGCTGAGAGTCAGGTACGGATCTGCGAGTGATTAATATTTCCAACATTGCTTTCTATTGGGAAAAGTCTTATGATCATGGAACAACAATAGCGGGAACTCTTGTACAACTACTCAAAAAGGTTCTCGACTTCCCCATCAAAGTAGAAGGTTTGAATGAAGTTTTTTCTTTAATAGACTAGATAGCATCAGAGATGACTGTATACTATGAATTTTTTAGTAAAGTCAACCCAATCACCATAGATAACCATAATATGGTATTTAAATGTACAATAAGTGGTGGAATTGTATCTTGTCTTATGTATTGTGAAGGAAAGTTTAAATGTAAAGAACCAATCAAAAAGTTCAATCCTTCTCCTGTCACCCTTGCAGATCTTTATAAAATGGAACGATGTATTTCCTATGTAGAAATACACATAGATACTACCTTGTTTGAAATTTATGCAAAAATAGAAAAAGATTGCACCTCTAAAAGCCCCAATGCCTTCTGGACCCATGAAAAGCATTTTGTGGCCTTACTATTTGATCCATCAATCAGTCTTGTACCTCAAAAATCCTGAACAACTCTTATGACCCCATCTAAAAGGGAGTTTTTTGCAAATTAAATTAAATACTTGGTCTCGAAAAAGTTGGTTGAGCCTTCAAAGAGTCCATGGGATTGTATATCATTTTTTTTAAACAAACACTCAAAGATTAAGAGAGGAAAGCCTAGGCTAGTTGTCAATTTTAAGCCCTTGAATAATGTCTTGCATCTTATAAAATATCCTCTCCTTATAAGTCAAGTCTGCTACAAAGAATTGCAGGTTGTAACATATTTAGCAAGTTTGAATTGAAATCTAGTTTTTATTAGATTGGAATAGAAGATAAAAAGACGTCTAAAACTGCATTTGTAGTTTCACATGGTTAGTACCAATGGAAAGTTTTAGCTTTCAAAATCAATAATGGCCCTTAAAAAATGAATGGAATACATTTTTAGAGAAAATAAATGGGAATTAGTCTACATTGACGATTTACTAGTTTGTTCAAAGCATTTACAAGAAGATCTCAAGCATCTGCAGGAATTTTATGAGCTAGTTTTCCAACATGACCTCGTGCTCTCCAAGAGAAAAATGGAAATAGGGAAAACAAAGATTGAATTCCTTGGATACAATATTAGTAAAGGCCAAGTTTATTCTTCATGATCAAGTTTACTCATTTTCCAGACCAAATTCTAGAAAAAGTTCAACTCCAATAATTCTTGGGCAGCCTAAATTACATCAGACCATTCTACAAAGGACATGCTCAAGATATATATGTTCTACAACAACACCTGAAAAAGAATCCCACAAGGTGTAGCCAAGAGATCACTGAAGCTGTCAAAAGAATCAAGGGAAAAGTAAAACAACTTCCTACACTAGCTCTTCCCCTTAGCATTGGAAGCCTTGTTATTGGAATTGATGCATCTAACAAAGCATGGGAGGAGTCCTCATAGAAAAACATGGATACTGTTACCACCCCACTTTGAGAAGGGTGTACATAGACTTTACCGGTCATATTATAAGGTTTTATTTTCAGTGAAGAGGATCAAGATCAGCTTGTCACAGATATGATGCAGTTACAGAGACTCTGCTACATAAAGACTGCAACTAGCGTGTTTTGCCCAAGTTCTTTATTGAAAGGCTCTCCCTTCTGGAACCCAGACTCGATCCATGGCTCTACACATATTGACAAAGGATCATGCAATATCTATTGCATCCGCGCACTAAATCTCTTCAGGTCTCAAAGCCTAAAATCGAAAGAAATGTCAGTGTGCAGCTAACAACTTGAAAGAAAGATACCGAGGAGGTCGAGACTTGGTTGTTGCTCCAGGATTGATTCCAGATAAGAAAGATTAACTCATTTGGTAATACTTTCCCTACACTGTAAATACAGCGATGAATTTGATGGCAGTCCTGTAGGAGCAAATGAGAAATACATAGCAGAAATGTGAGATTAGATGTAGCCTCTAGCAATAGTTTTCTACAGGAAACACAAATTCGTTCAGAATTACAGGTCCAGTTTGTTTTGAACATATAAAAGGGGTGTGCCAAAACATATCCTTTTTTCAGCTTCTGAGGATGATGCCCAGTTATCATTCTCCCAATCTATGTTGTGAGTCCGAATTTCCCTGACAGATGAACCGAATCGTCGAGAAAACAGCAGACTGGCGTAAATAGCTATTCTAATGAAGCCACCAGCAACATCGCGTTTAAAATGAGCTGTAACGGCCATCTTTAAACTCTGTTTGTGCTCTGATTTATTATTGATTTAGTGAGCCACGAAGCGCCACCTGCCCAGATAGCTTGACCACCGATCGTTGGGAGCTTAGATGTGGGCTAGTTGAGTGGCAGCCAGTTACAAATCAACGGCGTGGAGTTTGGACCCGTAATTTCATTGGACGCGTGGTTTTTTTTGACAACCACTCAGGTCATTTTCATCAAAGCGTGGAGTGTAGTTCACAATGAGTTTCCAGTTGCTTGGAGTCTTGGGACGGGCTCCACGATCCCGTATATGTATTTGAAGCTCATCACGGGTAGCCCAGCGCTGTTCATTGGCAGCCAAGTCGTGGACCAGATCCACACCTCGAACAGCTAAATCCAAAAGGACTTTTTTAGTCACAGTTGGAGCAATCATCCATTGGGGCAATCTCCTCCACGTAGTCATAGTGAAGATCCACTTCATGTTCTATTAACCTCTTTGGGATGGAAAGGTTAGTTGAAGTGTGGGTGCTTTTTAATAAAGGTGAACTTGGTAGCTTTTGTTGGAGAGATTAGTGGATATAACTTTTAATTTATTTATTTCTTTTTTATTATTTCGTAAGAGCCTTTTGGCTTATAAACAGCATGGCTCTTTCTTTGTAAGTGATAGAAAAAGTGGGAGGATTTTTCCCCGAGATTAATAGAAAAATATCGTTTTGGGTTTTATGATTGTTCAATTAAGTGCTCTCTATGGTGTGTGGCGTAAACTTATGTTATTGAGTGTTTGTTGCTAGAGGCTTTTCCTTTTCTATGTTTCCATCGGGGATCATAAACAGATGCTACCATCCTATTGGAAGGTGGAAATCCTAGCAGGTGCTAGCATTTTCCCTTTGTGAGTGTGCATGCACGGGTTTGATGCTTACATTTTATCAAGTTTGATTGTGTAGCATCTCCTTTGTTTGCATAGCGCATCTTCTACGTTTAGGAAGAAGAAGATTTAGTAGCTGCCCCTTTGACACAAGGCCCTCGTGGGATCTCTCTTGACTCCATTTCTCCCTTTAGGTATCTCGACACTAGTTCATTAGTGGGGTTTGATCCTTTCCTCCTTCTGTCAAACATTCAAATACTTTTATGCTACAACCATTTCTCTAAGGAAGCCTCTTTTAATCACATGGTCAATGATTGTTTCCTGCCTTAGTGATCTTAACATTAGGGACGCCCCCCTTGAGTTGGAGAAGAGCCAACATGAAGCAAGGAAGAGAGGAGCGTGGTGACAGTGGTTGCTCTTTTCGCAGTTGCCATCGGGCCGGTGTGCCTACTTTTGGGCTTTGACACATGCACGTCAGTCAAGAGATGCAACATTTTTGGCGCCATTGTTGGGGACAAAGTTCAGTTCCCGAATTTTGAAAATTCTGCTTCATTGACATTTGTGGGAGATCACATTGCAGATCCTGATTCTCACATGGCCACTCGACAAAGGGATGAACCCCTTGTCCTTTTGCAGATCTGAAGACTTTTTGGGTGTAGAGGTGAGCACACTCATTAGAGGGCTTTCAAGCTCACCTTGGTGACTCCATAGTTCTGTTTGAGGTACGACTATATGTATGTTGTAGATTCAATACTTCATTATTTGAGAATATGGATGATAAAATGGAAGGACTTTGTACTCACTTGCACGGAGCCTTCACCCTACTAGATTTCTCAGGTGTCCATGGATTTCCTAATGGTTGTTATACAAGAGTACTTAGAATTGTTCCAAAATCCTTTGGAAATGACGAGGACTCGGCAAGTCATCATATTGTTTCTTTCTGCAAGTTGATGGCGGATCTCAAAGTCTACCATTAAGGTGATCTCATGATTACATTTGCTTTAGCTTTTGAGGGAGATGCAGAATATTGGTTCAATGACCTTTGGGATGAAAGCATAGACTCAATGGCAAAGCATTTTGAGAAGTTTCTCCTTCGTTGACATGAAGGAACAATTGAAGAGATTGAGCAGTTGGCCAAAGAGTATGATGCCCTCCTCCCCAGGACACAGCCTGATTTCGGAGAGGATATCCATGAAGAACAGCTCATTGAAGATCTGGTTGCCGAAGCATTACATGGGACCTTGTTTGAAGATATTTCTAAACAACCTCCTGACACGGCTGTAATAGGAGATATTGAGCTGCCCCAAGCTTATAAATAACTTCATGTTAAAGATGAGAAGCTGCCTCAGGTATATTTTGAAATTAATAACACTTGTATTGCAGATCTACCTCATGAGAGGCTTCTGAATGACCAAAGTCATATTGAAGAAGGGATTTCCATTGCTTATTTCAGCCCTCTTCAGTGTTATATTGATGAAGCATGCACTTCAACGTGCTATATGATTGAAAATGTGAAAGATGACTTATGTTTGCAGCATGAGCTCTGTTATGACAACCATACTTTGATGGCATTTCCAGATTGTATTCACAACATATTTGATGAGACCTTGTTTTGGTTAATTACCAAATACATGGGAAAATGTTCTATTGTTAATGAGGAGCTGAGATGGCTCCATTGGTTGTATCATTATACTTAGCTTAGTCTTTTCACATGGTTAAGTTAGAATAGGTAGGATGAATAAAGCTCTTGCATGAGTTTTTAAAGTTTTTAGTATGTTGCTTTCTGTTATGTAATAAATATGTGGTTTTGGATGTGAATTGAGCCATCCCACCACATTCTCATTTTTATTTTTGAGTTGATCTGCGGGTATCCAGAGGTGTCGGTATTCTCATGTGCTCTCTCCAAGAGTTCATGTCCCCATATGGAGCTAGATGTTACCACCCCACTTTGATAGGGGTGTACATAGACTTTACTGGTCATATTATATTTTCAGTGAAGAGTATCAACATCAGCTTGTCACAGGTATGACGCAGTCACGGAGACTTTGCTACATAAAGACTGCAACTCGCATGTTTTTCCCAAGTTCTTTATTGAAAGGCTCTCCCTTCTGAAACCCGAACTTGATCCATGACTCTACACACATTGACAAAGGGTCATGCAATATCTATTGCATCTGTGCACTAAATATCTTCATGTCACAGAGCCTAAAATCGAAAGAAACGTCAGTGTGCAGCTAATAGCTTGAAAGAAAGATGCTAAGGAGGTCGAGACTTGGTTGTTGCTTCAAGATTGATTCTAGATAAGAAAGATTAACTCATTTGGTAATGCTTTTCCTACGTACACTGTAAATACAGGGACGAATTTGATGGCAGTCTTGTAGGAGAAAATGAGAAATACATAGCAGAAATGTGAGATTAGATGTAGCCTCTTAGCAATATTTTTCTACAGGAAACACAAGTTCGTTCAGAATTACAGGTCCAATTTGTTTTGAACATATAAAAGGGGTGTGCCAACACATATCCTTTTTTCAGCTTATGAGGATGATGCTCAATTTGTTCAGGTACACAAGGTACTCCCAAAAGACCGAACACCTTGGGCAACTGCTTCACACAAATAGATCACAGATCAACACACCGATGTTTGTCACATGGTTAAAACCCTCGAGAGGGAAACAGTCCATGGCCCCAGCCAAATAGCCACTTGGAGCAATTTATTATGTAAAAAGAAAGAAAGTTACATATGAGCTTCTCATAATCGATCAACTAGCCAAGGACCCTCCATACTCTTTAAATAGAGATCATAGAACAATAGAGTGTTAAGCCACAGATCAATGGTAGGTATGATCTAAGAGAAGTTGAACCGTCGAATCACTCTATGTCTAGAACATATCGTGACCATCGGATTAGAATATTTACAAATGCATACTAAAAAAACACACTTTTACCTAACGGATATATTACACAAGTTGATCTTAACTAACTTCTAAATGTCTAAATATCCTAACATCCCCCCTTAAGAACAACTTGGGATAGGATTGAAATATTTACAAAAGTGACACTATTAGGAGAAGGAAGGAGGAATTAAAGCCTAGCCCCCCTTAAGGACACATTCCTGAACTCCTAACATAGATCGAATTTTAGAAAACTTCACTTATGTAAGAGACTTGGTGAAGATGTCTGCAACTTGATCATCTGTAGGGCAATAGAGCACTTCAATAACACGATCATGAACAATATTTCTAAAGAAGTGCATGTGTAGCTCAATGTGTTTGTTGCGCTGATGTAGAACTGGATCTTTGGCAAGCTTGATGACACTTTGATTGTCGCACCAAAGTGGAGTAGGTTGCTGCTACTCGAATCCAAACTCTGAAAGGATCTGTCGAAGCCATAAAGCTTCCTAAATGGAATTAACTGTGGCTCGATATTCTGCTTCTGTTGAAGAAAGAGCAAGAGCTTGTTGTTTCTTACAAGCCCAAGTGACAGGTCCAGATCCCAGATTGAAAACATAACCTGCAGTAGACTTTCGATCATCAGGATCGCCGGCCCAATCTGAATCAGTGAAAGCAACCAACAAAGGTTTCCCCCCTGTACTGTAATGAATCCCAAACTGAATTGTACCTCGAATATATCGAAGTATTCTTTTTGCTGGTTTCTAGTGCCTTTCATGAGGTGTTTGCATATAACGGGCAACACGACCAACGACAAAGGAAAGGTCAAGACGGGAATGAGTCAAGTATAAGAGACTACCAACAAGCTGACGATACAAGGTGGCATCTACTTCAGGGGAAGTACAAGAGGTAGAAAGTTTGACTCCAGACTGAAAGGGAGAAGGGGTTGATTTACAATCTTCCATGTAGAAGCGACGAAGAAGGTCACAAGCATACTTACACTGGGAAAGAAAGATTCCTTCTTTAATTTGCAAGACTTGGAGACCAAGAAAATAATGCAAATGTCTTAAGTCTAACATTTCAAAATTTTGCTTAAGAATGGATTTCACATGGGTTATAAGTTTAGGGTCACTACCAGTAAGGATAACATCATCAACATAAAGAACAAGTATGATAAGATGGTTTCCTTCTTTCTTGGTATAGACATTGGATTCATAATGACATCTAGAAAAACTATTGTCAAGGAGAAAGCTATCCATTTTGGCATACCAAGATCTAGGAGCTTTCTTAAGGCCATATAAGGATTACTTAAGGAGACAGACAAGGCTAGAGTTATCATGAACATATCCAGGACGTTGTTCCATGTAAATTTCCTCCTATAAATCACCATATAAAAATGAAGACTTGACATCCATTTGATGGACTTCCCAGTTATGTAAGGCTGCAAGGGAAAGAACAAGGCGAATGGATTTCATTTTTGCGACAGGAGCAAAGGTTTCATTGTAGTCATTCCCTTCAACTTGGGAAAAACCTTTGGCAACTAACCTTGCCTTAAGTCTTTCAACACTTCCATTTTATGCATACTTAGTTTTGTAGACCCATTTACATCTGACAAGTTTTCTTCCTTTTAGAAGAGGAACAAGATCCTAAGTATCGTTTGCCATTAAGGAACGATATTCTTCATCCATAGATGCATCCCAATCTGGATTTCCTGAAGCTTCTGCAAAATTTTCTAGATCATGATTCTCGGAAACTTGAGCCAAAAGAGAAGAGGCTCGCTGAAACTGAGAACGTGTTTGACATTGATCTCTAGGATCACCGGCAAGATCACCAGCTGCTTCACATGTTGAACGGACCCATCGAGGAAGTATTGGTGCTGGTGCAACTGGAGGAACATGAGCAGGCGGAGGTGAATTGTCATCTTCACTGTCATCATAAAAAACTGGAGTTGGAAACATGTCAAGGAATTTGGAAGAAGAAGAAGAAGGCACAATCGCCGAATCAGGCTCGCAGGCCAAAGATGGCACACCTGCCAAGTTAGGCTCGCAGGCCAAGATATTTTCATCAAATTTAACGTCTCTTCCAATGATTATATCATGAGAATGTGGCTGAAGAAGTCTATAACCTTTTACATCTTCAGAATATCCAACAAATATGCATTTTTCACTTTTAGGCTACAATGCTTTCTGTTTTTCATCCGAAATGTGAGCCCATGCTTCACAACCAAACACACGAAAGTGACTTACATCTGGTTTAATTTTACTCCATGTTTTTTTCGGTGTTATACCTTGTAAAACTTTAGTAGGTGTGCGATTAACTATGTAATTTGCACAATTTATGGCCTCAGCCCAATATTGAAGACTTAGTACCTTAGATTAGATCATACAATTAGCCATTTCTTTTAAAGTGCGCTTTTTCCATTCAGCTACACCATTTTGTTGTGGTGTATATGGAACAATGTGTTGTTGTTGGATTCCTTGTTCAGTGCAGAAAGTAGTGAACTTGTTGTTAACATATTCTCTTCCATTGTCAGATCTTAACTTAATAATTTGATGACCAGATTGTTTTTCAACAAGGGCTTTGTAGGCCAAGAACATGTTAAATACTTCACTCTTAAGTTTTAGGAAGTAAACCCAAGTGCGTCTGGAGTAGTCATCAATGAAAATTAAGAAATATTTGAAACTAGAAAATGAAGCATATGAAAGAGGGCCATACAAGTCACTATGCACAAGCTCCAAGGGAACCGAGGCATGCCAAGAAGCACGTTTGTCAAAACTGTCCCGATGATGTTTTCTGAGTACACAACCAGAACAAGCACCATCTTTGCAAGATACCATCGGAAGACCAGTCACCATATTGTCTTTACATAGTTGTGCAATGAGTGATAATTTAAGTGACCAAATCGCTCATGCCAAAGTTTTCTCAAGTTATCACTATGAGAAACAAAAATTGAAGGAAAAGGTGATGACCCAAAGTTATTAAATTTGTACAACCTGGTAATATCATCAACAGTTCCAGTAGCAAGGACATTTTGAGGATTTTTAAAATCCTTGATTACAACTTGGTGAGGTGTAAACGTCACAGTTTTAACTTCACCTGAATGAGTAATTTGATAGACTGATAACAAATTGCAGGAAATTTTTGGAACACATAGTGCATCACTGAAATGACCATTTTCTACTGGAACTGTTCTAGATCCTACAACACTTAGAGATCTATCATCACCAACAAATATTTGTTTGGTGTTACATTCATGCATAGTAGAAAAGATGGCTTGATCCTTAGCCATATGATAAGATGCTCCAGAATCAATGAGCCATTCAATTGAAGTAGAAGAAGAAGATGCAGTATAAGAGTAGCCAAAAGCACAAAGTGCATGTACATGAGAGGTAGATTTTGAAGACGAATCTAGGCTGATGTGGTGCTTCTTCATTGTTGCTTCCAAGGATGCCATCTTCTTGAAACACTTAGATTCATCATGTTTATATTTCCCACAAAAATTGTAATGACGCTCAGTCTTCTTTCCTTTTGGCTTTGATCCTTTGTCATTTTTTAAAGAAGGAGCTGACTGAGAGGGTTTGGGACCCTTGTTGTTTGGCTTATTATTGCGAAAATTTTGTTTCTTAGGAGGCTTGGACTTTTCTTTCTGTTGGGACAATAAGGCTTTCCCAGATGTATCTGCATTGTTAATTATTCCAAGACGAATAAGCTTATCTTGCTCTCTAATTAAGGAATCACAAAAGGATTCAAGACTAGGCTCTTGATAACTAGCTGTAGTCAAGGATTCTTTCATGGAATAGAATGTAGATACAAAAACAAAATATGCAGGTCCAAGTTTGGAAAGAATATGATAAATACATTGTTTGTCTTCTTTCTTAATCTTGCATTCTTCACATAAGAGTCTAAGAGTTTTATACTTAGATAAATAGTCTTGAATGCATGAAAAATCATTTGGATTCAAGGAAATCAACTCATTCTCAAGTTGATGACCCTGAATTTCATTGTGTTTACCAAACACAGATTCCAAATTTTTCCAAGCTTTATCAGGTTCATCAATTCCAGATATGTGGAATCACAAATCAGTAGAGATTGACATCCCAATCAATCCACGAGCTTCATCACATCTATTTGCCCATTTAATCTTCCTATCATCATCAATGGGTTCTGTTTCTTTCCTTGAGATTATTCTGAAAAGTCCCCTACTTCGCAGAACATCCTCCATATGATATTTCCATGAGAAATAGTTAGAACTTGTAAGTATAATATCACAAGGGGCGGTCATACTATAAAATAATGACGGAAAGAACATAAACTAACTGTCTGGATGCAAAAAGCTCAAAAAAATATACGGTTTAAAAAAAAACAACACTGAAAACTGATTCTGGATGATGAAGTTATGCTTGATCAAAGAAAATGTTGAAGATGTCCCCAAACCTGACCAACTAAAAAAAGAACCCCTCTTCCCAAGATCAACCTTTCACAATCACTTTACAATAAAGTTGTTTTTAAGTGAGTCACTTTTGTAGAATAAGTGATGTTCACTTTTACAATAATGTTACTTTAAATAGTGCGTCGATCAATTAAAAGACTTAAGTGACTCACTTTTTATTTTATTTTATTTAAGTGAGATGCTTTTACAATAAAGTATCTTGAAAATAGAAATTGCATGCACTAAAAAGTAGCTTAATAAGACTTGAACTCAAGACCTATTAAGGTATAAAGCAACTTTTGACCAAGTGAGCTAATTTTAAAAGGTACGTAAAAGAATGGAAAGAGAAAGGGGTTTTTTTTTTTCTTTACTCTTCTCTCTTGTTCTCTGTGCTTACATTTTTTCCCTGCAAATCACAAAAGAAATGAAAAACAAAAACAAATTTTTTTTTTTCCACACAATGGAGTTGGATCTTGGTAAGCTTACCGATAAAGTCTACGTTTTCAAGTTTTCTCGTTGTTTCTGATTTGCCGTGATTGCACAAGGTGCATGACAAAGAACATATATAGCCGAGAAAACAAGAAAAAAACTTTTCCTTTCTGTTTATGATTCGCCGTGATCGCACAAGGTGCACGGCAAAGAACATACGCAGCAAGGGAAGGTAGCAGTCCAAGACTAAAACAATAAAGATCTAATCATAAAACTGATAAAATGTGAGAGATTTAAAAAAAATTAAACAACCCCGTCACTGTAACATTATACCTTCAGATTTGTTGAAATCAGTGTCTCTGGATCAAACGAAAATGGTTTTCGGTGAAACAAAAACTATTTTCCAATGGAAACGGCACTCCAAACGCAATGGAACAGCTCCCACAGGACACAAATGCACAAAAACTCCAGAACCAGAAACCCTTTCAAATTTTTGGCGACACCAGTTCTAGATCTTGATCAAAACCGAAAGTGGCTCTTCATAAACGCTCTGATACCATGTTCGGGTACACAGGGTACTCCCAAAAGACCGAACACCTTGAGAAACCGCTTCACACAAATAGATCACATATCAACACATCGATGTTTGTCACGTAGTTAAAACCCTCGAGAGGGAAACAGTCCACGACCCTAGCCAAATAGCTACTTGGAGCAATTTATTATGAAAAAGAAAGAAAGTTACATATGAGCTTCTCATAATCGATCAACTAGCCAATGACCCTCCATGCTCTTTAAATAGAGATCATGGACCAATCGAGTGTTAAGCCATGGATCAATGGTAGGTATGATCTAAGAGAAGTTGAATCGTCGGATCACTCTATGTCTAGAACATATCATGACTGTCGGATTAGAATATTTACAAATGCATACTAATGCATACTAAAGAAACACACTTTTACCTAACGAATATATTACACAAGTTGATCTTAACTAACTCCTAAGTGTCTAAATATCCTAACACAATTATCATTCTCCCAAACATTGTGGTGAGTTCGAATTTCCCTGACAGATGAACTGAATCATCAATAAAACAGCAGACTGACGTAAATCGTTATTCTAATGAAGCCACCAGCAACATCATGTTTAAAATGAGTTGTAGTGGCCATCTTTAAACTCTATTTGTGCTCTGATTTATTATTGATTTAGTGGGCCATGGGGTGCCACCTGCCCAGATAGCTTGACCACCGATCGGTGGGAGCTCAGATGTGGGCTAATTGAGTGGCAGTCAGTTACAAATCAACGACGTGGAGCTTGGACCCGTGATTTTTTTTACAGCCACTCGGTAATTTTCATCAAAGTGTGGACTGCAGTTTACAAGGAGTTTCCAGTTGCTTGGAGTCTTGGGACAGGCTCGACGATCCCATAAATTTTTTTGAAGCTCATCACGGGTAGCTCAACTTTGTTCATTGGCATCCAAGTCGTGGACCAGATCCACACCTCGAATAGCTAAATCCAAAAGGACCTTTTTAGTTGCAGTTGGAGCAATCAGTGATTTTATCCATTGGGGCAATCTCCTCCACGTAGAGCCCAGCAGATTTAAAATTCCACATTTTCTTTTGACAGTTTCTTGGGATATTCTCGTTGATTATTGGCGTCTCTCAGCATTACTTTTCCCACCAATTTGTGGGGTGTAGACTGGACCTATCTGATCTTGAAGGGAATCTTTCACACTGTATGCATTGACAACTGCTTGGATTAGCTACATTGCTCGATGAGTCTAGACGTTTTTTTCCAGTGGTGTCCATTGTGTGAATTTAGCTCAGGCCCTGTTTTCTTTGATTTCAAAAGCAAACCTCATGTTTTTTAATTTTTGAGCAGCCATTTTGCTACGTGGATTTTTCTTGACCCACATCTTCCTGTCTTCAGTAAGCAACCAATTGCATGGAACTAAGTTTTAGAGGTTTCGACAGTTGATGTGGGGGTTTTGGTTCATGTGGCAGAAAGTGGCTAGTCATAGTGAAGCTCCACTTCATGTTCTATTAACCTCTTTGGGATGGAAAGGCCAGTTTAAGTGTGAGTGCTATTTAATAAAGGTGAACTTGGTAGATTTTGTTGGAGAGAATAGTAGATCTAACTTTTAATTTATTTATTTGTTTTTTATTATTTCATAAGAGCCTTTTGGCTTATAAAGAGCATGGCTCTTTCTTTGTAAGTGATGGAAAAACTGGGAGGATTTTTCCCCAAGGATTAAGAGAAAAATATCGTTTTCGGTTTTATGATTGTTCAATTAAGTTCTCTCTATGGTGTGTGGCGTAAACTTGTGTTATTGAGTGTTTGTTGCTAGAGGATTTTCCTTTTCTATGTTTTCATCGAGGACCATAATTAGATGCTACCATCCTATTGGAAGGTGGAAGTCCTAGCAGTTGCTGTCATTTTCCCTTTGTGAGCGTGTATGCACAGGTTTGATGCTTACATTTTATCAAGTTTGATTGTGTAGCATCTCCTTTGTTTGGATAGTGCGTCTTCTGCATTTAGAAAGAAGAAGATCTAGTAGCTGCCCCTTTGACACAAGGCCCTCATGGGTTCTCCCTTGAATCCATTTCTCTCCTTAGGTATACCGACATTGGTCCATTAGTGGGGTTTGATCCTTCCGTCAAACATTGAAATACTCTTATGCTACAACCATTTCTCTAAGGAAGCCTCTTCTAATCACCTGGTCTGCCATTGTTTCCTGCCTTAGTGATCTTAACAATAGGGACGCCCCCCTTGAGTTGGAGAAGAGAAAACCTGAAGCAAGGAAGAGAGGAGCGTGGTGACAGTGGATTCTCTTTTCATAGTTTCCATCAGGTTGGTGTGCCTACTTTTGGGATTTGACACATGCACACCGATCAGGACTGGCAACATATACCAAGAAGATATTTGTGGCTATGCATTAGGATCCTTAAAGGGTGCATAATTGAACTACCCTTCAAGCCAAAAATAAATTCTTGGTGTAAAGAAAATTGTCAATCATTTTAGGTTGTATCTAAAACCTGTAAAATTTGTAATAAAGACAGATTTGAAGATCATTCATATTTTCTTCAAGAATGAAAATATTATGGCTAAAAATCATTCTATATTTTGAAATGGTTCATTTGGTTACAAAAAATTGATTTTGAAATTGTTTCTAAGCCTGGATACTTAAATTGTGTTGTTGACATGTTAACTAGGGAAGAAGTCAGTCTCAACATGTTTTCAGTAGGAGCAGACAAAGGAAAAGGCATCCTCATTGAAGAAGAAAAACCAGAGCGAAAGAGGATCTATAAAGATCCCATGGATGTCAAAGAAAGACAAGAATTATTGGAGTATTCCAGTAAAAGATTAGCTAACAACAATTGGCCATCTCACTCATGCAACAAATTCATTCCTCACCAATGAAGATAGACATACTGGAATGATGGGACAAGACAACATTCTTAGGAATGCAAAATGCATATAGATAACAAAGAGATATTAGAGATATTTTGATTGATGTTGTAAATATTAATGAAAGAGAATTAGCTTATGTTGATATTGGTTTAGGATATCTTACATGGAGTAGTTACCAGCTAATACTTCATTTTTGTAAAGAACAGGGTGAAATCATAGTTTGTGAAGATCCTTCCACCTTGGTGCAACAACAATGGTCAAGATGAATAAAAATTTTCATGGATAAATTTTGTCAATGAAAAGATTGGGTGCAAAGACATGAAAATTTTATTCTTCATCTTCAAACAGATATGATCGTGGCTGATCGGGACCATTTATGGTTCAAATTAAATTAAAGCATCTCAATGAAAAATACTCACCCTGGGAGCCTCCTCTCTACATCAGTTAAATGTTTATTCAAATATATCATGATGGATGAGAAGTTGGGTAAATCCAAAAACAAGTTCCACTAAACTACAAAGTTGAATCAACTTTTGGAGGCGAACTTTGTTGTGATGCAAATTTGATCATATATGGATATGATGTTGAACATTGTTTTTCCTAAAGCTTGTTCCTAGATACAAAACTTGGATTAGATTATACTTCTAGCAATGATAGTGACCCCGATGGTGACTCTCCCTACGGTAGACCAGCATTTGAGGGAAAACCTCATTGTATTTGTCGTATTGGGTGTGATTCTTATTATTGGATGGTGTTAATATTCCATATGCTTAGCTAGATATCATTAGTATTCAATTCAATTTCACAACAATAGCATATGTAGGATCACTGAAAGAAACACAATCACAAGACAGACACAGATTTATTCTGGGAAACCCTCTAAGGAAAGAAAACCCAGCAAAACTTCCTCTATATAGATGTATCAAAAGTATAAATACAAAACCCCAAACATGTGCTCCTTCTTCTTGCATATCTCTCTCTCTCTCTCTCTCTCTCTCTCTCTCTCTCCTATGCACTATACACAAGTGAGTGTGTGTGTTCAAATTAGGAGCACACATATTCTATTTATACTTTATCTTCCACTTGAATTTTTTCCTAACTAGGTCGGCCCCAACAAACTTACTGGGCCAACTTTACCTAGGAAGACACAAAGCAATATAATATTATATTATGGAGGGTTCTATTGACCTGAATTACAATGGAGGTTTTACCTCATGACTCTATGATGACCAAATATAATAACAACATCCCAACGAAGGAATAAAACATCTCCGATAGATTACAACAATAAAATACATTTAAAATATTCTTCGAAGTTACAATATTTCAAAACTCCCCCTTAACGAGAAGGGTATTCTACTGACAACAACAACAACAACTGTAGGAGCAAGGAGAGAGAGCATATTTAATAACATCAATGCAATACATCTATATGTCATTGGAAGTTTTCTTCAACAATCATCAGCAACTAGAACAGTTATTGGAACATGTTCAATATCTTCAGTACTGGAGCATCATCTTATACGGCATCAGTATTCATCTTCTGTAGCATTCGATCACTCGATCATATGCAACAAAACTTGACCTTTCAATCAGCTACAACATCATCTACAACAAAACTTGATCTCTCGATTATCAACAACATTTGATCTCTCGATCAGCAACAACATCATCTGCAGCAACATAACTTGCAACACACATGATCCAATACGGGATGATCAACCCTTATCACTTTAGGACATAAGTCCAAGGATGATGCAATCCTACCACGTCACGGAGACAAACGTATGCAAATCACTTTAGGACTAATGTCCAGGGATGATTCAATCCCACCAAATCACGAAGACAAAAGTGCGTGGATCACTTTAGGATTAATGTCTAGGGATGATACAATCCCACCATAACACGAAGACAAAAGTCTGCGAATCTCTTTAGGAATAATGTCCAAGGATGATACAATCCAACCACAACACGAAGACAAAGGTCTGCGGATATCTTTAGGACTAATGTCCAGGGATGATACAATCCCACCACAACATAGAGACAAAGGTCTGTGGATCACTTTAGGACTAATGTACAGGGATGATACAATCCCACCACAACACGGAGACAAAATTTTGCAGATCACATTAGGACTAATGTCCTTGGATGATACAATCCCACCACAACACAAAGACAAAGGTCTGCAGATCACTTTAGGAGTAATGTCCAAGTATGATACAATCCCACCACAACACAGAGACAAAGGTCTGCAGAACACTTTCGGACTAATGTCCAAGAATGATACAATCCCACTGTAACATCATCATCACTACTACCCCTTTCGATGAAGGTTTGCGACATGATCATCATTTCTCCCCCTTTCGAACCACACCAATCTTGTCATGGAAGTATTCAAAAGTTACTCAAGACAGAGGCTTAGTCAACACTTAACAACTTGCTCATCGGTAATCACATATTGGAGATTTATAGCTCCCTTCTGTACCATATCTTGTATGTAAAAATATCAGATATCTATGTGCTTTGTCATAGAACAATGGGTTCTCTATCATATTTTTACAACTCTGGTTGTCACATAGATTCACAGTGGTAATCAAATCCAAGTCAAATAAACTTGCCATCAACTTTTGAAACCATATGGATTCACAACTAGCAGAACAAGTTGCTATATACTTTGCTTCAACTATGCTGAGAGAAACACTGGACTGCTTCCTGCTAAACCATGAAATCATGGCAAATCCTATAAAATAACATCCACCTGAGGTGCTCTTCCCGTGTGAGACACTTCCAACCCAATCTGCATCTGTATAACCATACAATATGTAGTCATGATATCCAACATAGTATAGACCAAAGTCTATCGTACCTTTCAGGTGTTGAATTTTCATATGCTTAGCTAATACATCAGTATTTCATTTCAAATTCATAACAAAAGCATATAAACAGGATCACTGAAAGATAGACAAGCACAACCATACAAAAGGAACACAGAGATTTATCCTGGGAAAACCCTAAAGAAAAAAAACCCAGCAAAAGCTTCCTCAATATAGATGCCCCAAAAAGATAAAAGGTAAAACCAACAAGGAGATCAAAGCCTAATCCTCCTCCTTCTCCAGCTACTCTTCTCTTCTCCACTAATGCGCTATACAAGTGAGAGTATGTGTGTCTCAAATGAGGAGCACCACACCTCTATTTATATTCATTCGTTCACTTGAATTAACTCATTCGACATGTAGGCTCGAGTTACGCATGTAGGCTCAAGTAACCACACTCGGGTGCTAATGACTCACCTTTACAATTAGAGGGGACTACCTCATGACTCTTATTAGTTCTTCCGATTAAAAGCATCGGGGTACAAACTAATACAAGTGGTTCTCCTAGTAGGACCATCAGGGACCACAAAAGATACATATAGAATATTCTTCGAAGTTACAATATTTCAACACTCCCCCTTAACGAGAAGGGTATTCTACAACAATATCAACAACAACAATAGTAGGAGAGGACATCATCAACATCATCAGGGTAACACATCTATAAATCATTGGAAGCTTTTCAACATCATATAGTCTTCGTCTTCAATATTCGACGACAACAACTTCTTTAATCAACATCAGCAACATATTCAACACTTTGACCTTTCGATCAGCAACATCTTTCATCAACATCTTCAACACTTTGACCTTTCGATCAGCAACATCTTCAGCAACATCTTCAGCACTTAGACCTTTCGATTAGCAGCGACATCTTCAACACTTTAACCTTTCGATCAACAACATCTTCAGCACTTTGACCTTTCGATCAGCAACATCTTTAGCACTTAGACCTTTCAATCAGCAGCAACATCTTCAGCACTTTGACCTTTCAATCAGAAACATCTTCAGCACTTTGAGCTTTCAATCAGCAACATCATCTTCAGCACTTTGACCTTTCGATTAGCAACATCATCTTCAACACTTTGACCTTTCGATCAGCAACATCTTCTTCAACACTTTGGCCTTTCGATCAGCAACAACATCATCATCATACTCTGATCTTTCGATCAAAAACATCATCATCAAAACATCATTATTATCAACACATCAACATCATCAAAACATCAACATCATCATCATCAAAACATCAACATCATCCTTCCTTTCGGAATTACGGGATCAACATGTCTGTGGTACTCAGACGATCCTTCCTGTCGGAATTACGGGATTTAGGTCTTTACGGAGTTACTAACGATCTTTCCTTTCGGAATTACGGGATCAACACATCTGTGGAGCTCAGACGATCCTTCCTTTCGGAATTATGGGATCAAGTCTTTATGGAGCTACTAACGATCCTTCCTTTCAGAATTACGGGATCAAGTCTTTACGAAGCTACTAACGATCCTTCCTTTCGGAATTACGGGATTTAGGTCTTTACGAAGTTACTAACGATCCTTCCTTTCGGAATTACGGGATCAACACATTTGTGGAACTCAGACAATCCTTCCTATTGGAATTACGGGATCAACACATCTCTGGAACTCAGACAATCCTTCCTGTTGGAATTACGGGATCAAGTCTTTACGGAGCTACCAACGATCCTTCCTTTCGGAATTACGGGATCAAGTCTTTACGGAGCTACCAACGATCCTTCCTTTCGGAATTACGGGATTTAGGTCTTTACGGAGTTACTAACGATCCTTCCTCTCGGAATTACGGGATCAACACATCTATGGAACTCAGACAATCCTTCCTATTGGAATTACGGGATCAAGTCAATGATCCTTTATTTCGGAATTACGGGATTTAGGTCTTTACGGAGTTACTAACGATCCTTCCTTTTGGAATTACGGGATTTAGGTCTTTACGGAGTTACTAACGATCCTTCCTTTCGGAATTACGGGATCAACACATCTGTGGAACTCAGACAATCCTTCCTATTGGAATTATGGGATCAAGTCAATGATCCTTCCTTTCGGAATTACAGGATTTAGGTCTTTACGGAGTTACTAACGATCCTTCCTTTCAAAATTATGGGATCAACATAGTTGTGGAACTCAGACAATCCTTCCTATTGGAATTACAGGATCAAGTATTTATGGAGCTACCAATGATCCTTCCTTTCGGAAGTATGGGATTTAGGTCTTTACGAAGTTACTAACGATCCTTCCTTTCGGAATTACGGGATTAACACATCTGTGGAACTCAGACAATCCTTCCTATTGGAATTACGGGATCAAGTCAATGATCCTTCCTTTCGGAATTATGGGATTTAGGTCTTTACGGAGTTACTAATGATCCTTCCTTTCAGAATTACAGGATCAACACAGTTGTGGAACTCAGACAATCCTTCCTATTGGAATTATGGGATCAACACACGTTCTCGAGTACCAAAGGCACCGAATCCGTTCTAAACCGAAGTTCAAGGATGATACAATCCTACCACCTTCTCGATGACCGAAGTTCACCGGATCTGTTCTAAACCGAAGTCCAAGGATGATACAATCCTGCCACCTTCTCGATGACCGAATTTCACTGGATCCGTTCTGAACCGAAGTCCAAGGATGATACAATCCTGCCACCTTCTTGATGACCGAAGTTCACCAGATCCATTCTGAACCGAAGTTCAAGGATGATACAATCCTACCACATTCTCGATGACTGAAGTCACCGAATCACTTCTGGACATATGTCCCAGGATGATACAATCCCTCTTCATTCTCGAAGACCGAGGTCTCCGGGTCACTTTTGGGCAAGTGCCCAAGGATGATACGATCCCACTGCAACATCACTACTCCCCCTTTTGGGGAAGGTCTTTTCGAACCACACCAAGCTTGTCTCAAAAGTGTTCGAACTTTACTCGGGACAGAGGTTTCGTCAACACATCATCATCTACATCTTCAGTATGTGGATACTGAACTATCACCATCTGTATCTCCAGTATGTGAATACTGAAAGCATCATCACCTCTATATTCAGTATAGAAATACGGAATCACCATCATCTGAATATACAGTATGTAAATATTGAAACATCATCTATATCTTCAGTATGAGAATACTGAAATCATCATCATCTATATCTTCAGTATGGGAATACTGAAATCATCATCATCTATATATTCAGTACAGAAATACTAAATCACCATCATCTGTATCTATCTTCAGGTCAAAGAGACCTGATATCAGCTTCCGAAGCCATATGACTTCACAACTTAGCAAAGCAATATGCTATGTATTCTGCTTCAGTCGTGCTAAGAGAAATACTGGACTGTTTCCTACTAAACCATGAACTCATAGCAAACCCCAAACAAAAGCATCTACTTGATGTGCTTTTCCTATCTGAGATACTTCTAGCCCAATCTGCATCTGTATAGCCATACAATCCGTAGTCATGGTTTCCATCATAGTATAGACCAAAGTCTATAGTCCCTTTCAGATATCTCATCACGTGTCTTGCAGCTACTAGGTGAACCTATCTTGGTTGAACAAGATATTGACTTAAGGTGTTCACAGCAAAAAAAATGTCTGGTCTGGTATTTGATAAGTACATCAATGACCCAATGATTTGTTTGTAATGAGTCACATCCACTAGCTCTTATGAGTCATCAACTAACAGCTTCAGGTTGGAGTCCATGGGTGTGGCCATGGCTTTGCATTCCAACATATTGAATATCTCTACCGCATACTTTCCTTGGTTGAGAAAGATTCATTCTAAACTTTGCCATACTTCCAAACCTAGGAAATAATGCATTAACCCAAGGTCTTTCATCTCAAATTCTTCTGCTAATTTTTTCTTGCTTTATATGACCTGTTTTTCATTCCGTGTCAAGAATAAGTCATCCATATATAATAACAGGATGACAGGTTCATCTTCTACATCCTTGTAGTAAAGGTTAGGATCGAATTTACTCTTGGCTAAGCCCATGCTCGTCAGGAAACTATCTATTCTTCCATACCAAGCTCTGGGAGCTTGCTTTAGGCCATAGAGGGCCTTCTTCAACTTGCATATGTGAGTCCATCTGTCTTTAACTTCAATTCCTTGTGACTATTCGATGTAAAACTCTTCCTCAATCATTCCATTAAGGAAGGCTTGTCTTTACTTCATCATGGAAGAAACTACCATGATAGTTCTGAAAGAAGTGTACCTTACTTCCTGGAGTAAGTGTCTCTTCAAAATTAATTCCCTCTTTCTGATAGAAGCCTCTAGCCACAAGTCTTTCCTTACTTCTATCAGCAACATATTTTATTTTGCAAATCCATTTGGAAGATACCACATTCTTGCTTTCTGGTTTGAGTACTATATCCCAAACATCATTCTAGTATTCTTTCATCATAACATCTTCCATGAGTTCGTCTTGTCAGGGCATCAACATATCCTAGTCTTCTGCATTCAACCTTGAAGGTTGGAATCCACTTTACTCTTAGTAAAGTCTCAATCCATCATGAAGCTATCCATCATGTCGTACCATTTCGAACTCAGATATCTTCAGTAGTCACTCCCCCTGAAGTGGAGTATCATCTTCCCTCTTCATTCTGTATAAGTGGTTCTATGCTTGATATATACTGGTCAATAGAGTATGTCATGTCATAGTCTATTCTTTCTGAGGCAAGTCACTAACCTTGCTTTGTACACTTGTTCTTGTAGATCCATATGGAGGATACTATGTATTTCCCTTTATGTCTCAAAATCATATCGTATACATCATTCCCCATGATCAACTGTTATTCTTTGACCATAGCTTCTTTCATAGCATTCTTTTCTTCATCTTCAGTTATCTCTCGTACCCATGGTGGTCTTCATCCTTCAAGGTGGATCTACCGCTCTCTGAAGCTCTTTCTTCCGTCATGGTGTCTCTGGCCCTGGGAGCTTCAGATTTTATTGTAGTGAATCTTGAATTGTCATCACTTGTTCTTCGGAACAAGTCTCATCCTTCTTATAGGAGGTTGTATAGGACCTTTCCTACAATTCAAATGCACCAGCTGCATGCTTAGAAATATTTCATAAAACATATGCATAACGACAAATTCTTATGCATCATGCAACTGTTTAGCCAATACAACATTCATCCATATCTCACAAAAACATTCTAGATGCCTTCCATCTCTATCATGACATTATTGAGATTGTGCACTAATCCAATATGTCGGCAAGGAGGTTTGATAAGTAGCAATGGAGAGTTGTATGGCACCATGAGCTACTTACCCATCACAAGCATATTAGTAGTATACAGTGATTAATGAAAACAATCTATCATGCATAACACATCAACTAAATATAATCAAATGCATAACAAAACACTATCATGCAATGACAATTGAATACTTATCTTTTATTCGTTTCGTGGGTAGACTCCTTCTTGATTCTTCTACTTCATCATCTTCTTCATTCATGACATCATCATTTCTTATCCAAATGATAAGATGGATAAGAGGTTCTTTAAGAATTGAGTTCTTCACATTCCTCATCGCTTGAGGGATCTTCTTTGAATGGTGAGAGCTTGATCTTCAATTGCTTCCATCTTCTTCTTCTATTCTTATGAGTCGAGCTTCTTCTTCTTCCCAGAGTCTGTTGAAAGTAATTACTTCCTTCTGGCACACATTTCTTGAATGAATGAATTCTATGATCATGGGAGACCATTCAAGGTGGCTATCACCACTTCTGCATTTTCCAATTCTTCTTCTACCGCTTCAAGATGTTCTGCATTCTGGATCTTCACATTCTTCAACTATTTTCTCAAAGCCATCTTCTGATTTATGTTATTATCTTCAAATAGCTTGATCAAGGAATCAAACATCTTCGGTGTCTTTAGGGAAGACACTTGTGGTACAAGTTGATCCGTGATTGAATCAACAATGATCTTCTTGGCCTTGATCAAGTTCTTCTTGTGTAAGGCTTTGAGCCTCATCTCCTTCTGGAACTGGAACCTCTCTACTCATGAAGGTGTCCAATTCATTTCCTTCAGAGAAATCAGATACTTCCATGCTTGGAAGTTTTTAACTTCACCAAGCTTGTCATCAATCTAATGTGATATATCACTTTGAAATGAGAACCTCAAATGCAAATAGCAAAAGATTAGATCTTACCGATTTGAGGTGTCCATCCTGCTTCCGGAGCTGGCTGATCTAGGGTTTGTCAGAGAAACCATAATTTTCAAAACTTGGAATCTTTCAGATCTGATTGGATAGGAAGATATATCTCTTCAAATAGAGCTATCCAATGTCCCCCTTTTCTGAAAACAGTGGAGGGAAGCTCCCGAAACAGGAAGTCCTAGTTTTCCAATTTCTTCTGCAGAAATCCCTGTCACTGTTTCTGTGATATCTCCGAAATTACTGCTCCTATGTCTTTGAAATTTTGCATTGAGGTAAAATCGCATGTCCCTGATCCAACACCATATGTTTCATCAGAATTTGTTTCACCAATTGGGATTTATGATCCTTTTTCCAAGGTGACTTGTTACAGGACTGTTAAGAATAGTGAAGTTGTACGGCCTTCCACGTGTCACTGTTTAATCTTCGAGTTCTGAAATTCGGACCATAGAAATTAAAGTCCGTGATATTTCTGGAACATCTTTAGGAATTCATTTTGGACTTAGTTATCTCAAGCTATAGAAATTTTCCCTAGGTGTCCTGTTTAGGGATGAATTCTGGAAGAGGATGGAACCCTAACTTGGAGGGATCATATCTCCCAGAATATAGCGAATATGAGGCTGAATTTTGGACACAGTGTACATCAGTATTTGATATTCGGCCTCTACAATGTTTAGTTTCTGAACCTTCACCAATATTGGGATATAGCGAATGTACCAAAACTTAACAGTTTTAGTATTTAGGATTTTTCTAGCTCGGGGTCAAATTAGGGTTTGACTTTCCTGGAGTTTCACCCAACCAAAAATCTTGATCCAGGTCTTTAAAATTCGATTTTGATGAGGAGAGAAATCCTATGCTGGGCTCACTCAAAAATTCCTCTTCTACAAGAAGCCCTAATTTCCCGCACTGAAAACTGAAAATGCTCAGAATCGAATTCCGTTTCGACAAAAAGATGCGCCCTTCAATGGAGAGTTAGCCTAGCCTTCTTTTGCCGATTGATTGTGGAGAGAGAACTAAAAAGTAAGAAGCCCTAGATTTTGTAGCTGCACAATGTTTTCTTTCAGGGTGGCTCTGATACCATGTTGAATTTTCATATGCTTAGCTAATACATCAGTATTTCATTTCAAATTTATAACAAAAGCATATAAATAGGATCACTGAAAGATAGACAAGCACAACCATACAAAAGGATCACATAGATTTATCCTGGGAAAACCCTAAAGGGAAAAACCCAGCAAAATCTTCCTCAATATAGGTGCCCCAAAAAGATAAAAGGTAAAACCAACAAGGAGATCAAAGCCTGGTCCTCCTCCTTCTCCAGCTACTCTTCTCTTCTCCACTAATGCGTTATACAAGTGAGAGTGTGTGTGTCTCAAATGAGGATCACCACACCTCTATTTAAATTCATTCGTTCACTTGAATTAACTCATTTGACATGTAGGCTCGAGTTAAATCATGTAGCCTCGAGTTACACATGTAGGCTTAAGTAACCACACTAGGGTGCAAATGACCCACCTTTACAATTAGAGGGGACTACCTCATGACTCTTATTAGTTCTTCTGATTAGAAGCATCGAGGTACAAAGTAATACAAGTGGTTCTCCTGGTAGGACCATCAGGGACCACAAAAGATACATATAGAATATTCTTCGAAGTTACAATATTTCAAAATAGGTACCTCATCACATGCTTTACAACTACTTGGTGAAAAATTCTAGGTTTAACTAGATACTGACTCAGGGTGTTCACAACAAAGCATATATCTAGCCTTGTATTCGTTAGATACATCAACGACCCAATAATCTATCTGTACTGAGTCATATCCACAAACTATGATGATTCATCGGCTAATAACTTCAGGTGGGTATCCATGGGCATGGCCATGGATTTACATTCCAACATATCAATTTTTTTTAAGATTTCCACAACATACTTTCCCTGGTTGAGAAAGATTCCTTCTGGGTTCTGCCATACTTCTAGACCTAAAAAATAGTGCATCAATCCAAGGTATTTCATCTCAAATTCTTCAGCGAGATTCTTCTTGCACTCTACAATATGTTTCTTATTTTCTGTCAGAAATAAATCATCCACATACAACAATAATATGATAGGTTCGTCATCCATAACCTTAAAGTAAAGTTTAGGGTCGACTTTATTTTTGGTAAAGCCCAAGCTCGTCAAAAATCTAGCTATCCTTCAATACCAAGCTCTAGGAGCTTTCTTCAATCCATACAGAGCTTTCTTCAACTTACATATGTGATTCCGTCTGTCTTCAACTTCAAATCCTTGTGGTTGTTTTATGTACACTTCTTCCTCAATAACACCATTTAGGAAGGTTGTTTTCACATCCATCTGCTGTAAACTCCACTTCATCGTGCCATCTCACTCATGCAACAAATTCATTCCTCATCAATGAAGACAGACATACTGGAATGATGGCATAAGACTACATTCTTAGGCATGCAAAATTCCTATAGACAACTTAGAGATATCAAAGATGTTTGGATTGATGTTGCAAATAATGATGGAAGATAATTGTCTTTTGTTGATATTAGTTTAGGGTATCTTACATGGAGTAGTTACCAACTAATACTTCATTTTTGTAGAGAACAAGGTGAATTCATACTTTGTGGAGATCCTTCCAAAGTTCCACCCCAGTGCAATGACAATGGTCAGGATAGACGAAATTTTTCCTGGATAAATTATGTCCACGAAAAGATTGGGTACAAAGACAACAAAATTTCTTTCTTCATCTTTAAGTAGAAATGATTGTGGTTAATCAGAACCATTTATGCTTCAAATTTAAATTGGAGCATATCAACGGAAAATACTCACCCTTGGAACCTCATGTCTACATCAATCATAAATTTATTCAAAGAGATCACGAAGTATGAATAGTCGGGAAAATACAAAAATAAGTTCCACTAAACTACAAAGTTGAATCAACTTTTCCCAATGAATTTTTTTTTGATCCAAAACCAATCTTGTATGGATTTGATGTTGAACAATGCTTCCTCAAGTTTGTTCCCAAATAAAAAACTTCAATTAGATTTTTCTTCTCGCAATTATAGTGACCCCGGTGGTGACTGTCCCTATGGTAGACTAAAATTTGAGGGAAAAACTTGTTGTATTTGTCTTATTGGGTGTGATCCTTATGATTAGATAGAATTGTCATGGATTGCTCTACGCTCCATAATGTAAATATTCTTTCAATTCTTCATAATTGTACTTTTGTCAATTTGGTCGTACAGACTTGGATTATTCGGATCTCTATATGTCCAAAAAGCACATTTTAATGAATGATATAACATTAGTGGAAATCCCAGTCCCCACTAATTCCATGAATCTCATTTATGAATTATAGTTTGTTGTCCGTCGATTACACACCAGCAGCAGAAACTTTCCAAAAGCTATCTCCTCACTTGAGAAAGTAGGAGAGGTGTGACCTTGGGGGCAAGCACAGAGCTAGGTACTGTCACCTACTCCTAGCTCCTCCGTTTAGGCTAACTCCTAATGAAGCCAAGGGGGGCAGTCCCTACAAAAGAGTTCCTATGGATCTTAAGTTGTTTTAAGTGCTTCTAACAGTTACAGATGTGGATGGGTGTTTTTTAGGAGTTTGTTATGATGAACGAAGATTGCATATTAGATAACTGAAAAAATAAACATGAGACAAAAGAGCAATCCACGTTGCTATCATAATATTTATAAGATAAACAATATGTTGAGAAATCACAAAATAATATGGCATTCAAAGATATAAACTTTACTCAAAATATCCAATGGACAAATGGCCCAGATTATCAATAATGCATAAAAGAAATGACCACTGCCTTATGGAGTCAACTTATCAGAAATGCTTAAGCATACTGAGGATGTGAGTCTCAAAATAGTGCCAATGAATGTGTATTGCGATTAATCTTGGTTTATTTTAAAGTCTTTTAATCGTCTTGTTTAAGGTTTCAATGAAAGGTATCAAGAGACCAACCAAGAAAGTCTTTCGAGTTACTCTGTTCCAGACATGACGGCCCGCCCAGTATCTCGGGCTGGTTTCGCGAAGATTGACCAGCTAGCCGAGACTCTAGCCAGCAAGGAGTTCCGACGCCCTTACTAGGAATGACTTGGGAAACTTTCTACAATGCCGATGCGTTGGTTATGGGGTAAAATTTTAGTTGTGTTGTTGTTGCTATCTTAGCAAGTCCATTTACCGTTCTGTGTATGATCCCAACTATGAAGTCGACAGAGCATACTAGGTGAAGGATAATCAACAAAGTAAATTAATTAAAGGGAAAGTGAGTTGCAAAATTTTATTAAAGAATTAATTAAAACCCTCTGACAGAGAGCTCTCTTGACTTTTCCTTATGATAGAAGTTCAAGTGTCTTAGCTAAACTATATGCTTGATGCAAGGAAATGCTATGGAAATACTCTCCGATAGAGAGTGCTCTTGACTTGGGTTCCGGCAAGTTCAAGAGTCTTAGAAATTAATTAGTTAAATTACAATGAAGTAAAACCACATGAAATAAAAGCAAAATTAGACGAACTCTCCGACAGAGAGCACTCTTGATCCACCTTATGGTGAGATTCAAGATATTTTGGTTCTTTTTTTATTTAATCTTTTCGATGAAATAAAAAAAAACAACTAACTAGCAATTAATCAAACAAATTTTCCTTTTTTGATGACTTTTATGCAAGCAAAAATAAAATCAAAGTCTAATCTAGCATGAAAAAAGATTGCATGAGAATAAAAAGGAAACTAGCAAGAATATGCTAATGAAATCAAATCTAATTAAACCTTTCAACAAAGTGAAGCTAACTATCCCTATTCTAATTTCACCATTTTATTTATTGCAGGTATAAAGCAAAGTAAAGAAAATGAAATATGGACAATGGTGATACAAGCTTCCCCCAAATGGGGGAACTGGGGTGTGGGAGCCTTTATCCCACTCGCTCTTTTATTAATTCTTTTACAATGCCTTTCTTTTGATGCTTTTTTCCTCTTTTCCTATCTTTGGAAGACTTCTGGAGCGAGCTGTAGAAAGGGGAATGAAGAAGAGGGAATTATGAGTCTTTTTTTAAGCTTGAATCTTCGATTTTCCACCAGTGCTTCTGCTTAACCTGTCACAAAAGTAAAAATCAGTGAGCTAATAATACCTAAAAGTGATGGGAAAGACAATGCAAGAATAAAAAAATTTGGAAATTTTTTTTTGTACTTCGAAAAATTTTGAAATTTTTTTGCATGCAAAGTACAAATATTTTCCTAGATCTAATGAATGATAAATCCTTTCAGGGATTAGATCTAACAAATCCTAAAGAAGATAGATCTAAATATTAATAGTGAAAGAATGGATCTATTTCTTAAGCAATGCAAAACAAAAATAAAGAAAAGGGTAAGAAAGGAAGGATTTCTTGTGGATGGAACACAAGAGAGGAAGAGAAACTCCCGGCTTTCTTTTATATGAGAAGAAGATGATCCGTGTAGGTCCTGCAATCATAAAGTGTTAAACAAAAAGGGTTGCTTGAAGCTTGGGCTAGATGTAGCTGAACTCACACCCTTCTTCAACCTATGAAACCTAATAACACCAAAACTCAAATACAAAGTGAGATCAAATCATTAGAAAGTATGCTAAGAGAATTAAATCATGATCAACACTACGTATAACTAACTACTCATGTTCATCAAGATTCTAATTTACTTTACATAAATAATCAACTTGAAACAACAAATGATTATTCTACCGTGCCAACAGTGGCCCTCTTGAGCTTAACAAAATAGTTGATCTCATTCAAAGCATTTAAAAGAAAAGGGTTAGAAACAATATCACCTCAACCATGAGATGTTTACCACATGCAAAGAGCTCATAGACCTCCAAAGTCAAAATTCTTATTAACAATTCAAAGCAAAGCTTGATACAATTTCTCCAGAGTTACTCTACCACAAAATTTCTACCAGAAGAGCTCATAAGAGCCTCTTCTTATACAATGAGAGAAGGCTAAAACCCTAACACCACACCATGCAAGGAGGGCGCAAAAACTAACAATCTAGTCACACTATGAGCACAAACCTAAAATAAAGAGGGTGAGAGTGAGGAGAGGCCTCCACCTAGGCAAGGCACCCCCACTACCAACCCTAACCAACCAACTCCATCCAATAGGAGCTCTCCACAAGCAAAAGCGTGAGCATCCAAGGCTGTGACGTGAGGCTAGAGGAAAGGCACACATGAGGCTTTGAAGGAAGGCGTGCTAGGTTTGGAGGAGCCAAAACCATGAATCAGGGACCACATGTCATCCTTCAACCTCGAACACATAAATAAGCCAATAAACAAGCTCCACCTCACCAAAACGTGGGCATGACTGAAGGAGGCGAGTTTTCTAAGTGAATGAGAACTTAGTTCTCACTGATTGCTGACTGAAGAGGATTTGTACTGAGCCCAATCATCATTAATGTCTGATGCCGTGCCATTTTGCATTTCATTTCATTCAATTCAGATTAATTTGGATAGATTTAGATGATCTCCAAAATAATCATTTTTAATATTTAATCAATAATTTATCTGAAATTGATTTTTTTGAGAAATTATGAGTTGTGCAGCTGAATGATGATCTGAAACTTGGAGTTAGCTGGTCAGATGCTCATGAATGATTTTTGGCTTAAGATTAGAGCCTTCAAACACTGAAATCGGACCCCGGACGGATGACATATTACAAATTGAATTTTTCCATTTAAATTATGGAAAAAATTAATTAAAAACTTAGGAAAAATTAAAAATTAAAAAATTAAAAATCCAAAATTTGACGCGTCCGGTAAAAAAATTTCGAAATTTTTTCTGAGGGTCCTAGTGACTTAGGACATGAACATAGTCTATTCTAATAATGTCTAGTAGGTTTATACATACTCAGTTGGGATCTAATAACCCCCAAGGCCCAAAATTCAAAATCGGGCATTCCAGCTTTGGAGGAAGTGGGAGAAAACCTCGTCGATTATACTCGGTTATAGGCAAAGCATAATTGTCAAGGGAAAAAAAATCTCTGGAATACCTTAGTTGAAATTCTACGTCTTAAAAGACTGAACCACTGAAAACACCCTATTAGCACATTTTATTACAAACCACGTGGGGCCATCGTCATAATTACATAAAACAAAAACTGACTAGCCAAAACTGGCTAGGCACAAAGGGCAGATCATCTGATATATTGGAACACAAACATTCATCATGTTTGTCAAATGGAGGCTCTTCGGATAATCCAACTATGGTACAAATAAGCTGGTAACATAGTTATTAGTCAAGTACCACTAGTTCAACTGGATGAGTTGCTATAAATAAATCCCTCTACCTTTCATAATCCATGGGAAGTTTTGGAGTGTGAGAGTCTTAAATATGTGTTGAGGTCTATGTATCCTCTATGATTGTGTATTCTGTGATCTGGAATATTAAAAGAAGATATCTCAACTGTATGCTCTCCCTCTTCACTGAGTGTAATATGTATGTTGGGATATTATAAACCCACTCCATAATTAGGATAACAATATTTAATCATCATTGCTTATTTTCCTACCTACTAGCCTAGATAGTTGGCATCCACTTGCACCACTTGGTCAACACTTTCCATATGTACCCCAAGTGTGTTTTTTCCTAATTCTAGTTAGATCTCGCCCTCTTTATTTACTTCCAAAATTAATAGCTGTGTCTTCTTGCAGATTTTGTCTTTATTCTACTTTACTCCTGCCTTTCAGTGGATAAGGTAAATCTAGTCAACTAGGAAACTGTTATCTTTTGTTTCCAACCCATCTTCCATTATTTTCTCTCCAGATTCTAGGATTAGCATGTTTGTCCATCACTCATGACCACTCTCTCATGCTTTATCTAATTCGAAAGGTCCTTTACAGATTTGGAAAGTGCTTTATCCACCAATGGGGGTTTATCATATTTAGTAAGCATTATTTATGAGCTAGCATGAGTTGTATTCTAACAACTTCTAACAACTCAATTTTCCTTTATAAGGATGTATTACTATTGTAATAATCAGTCAATTCATTGATCCAATAATCAAGTATTCATTCTTCACTTCTTCATGTGATTTAGTCTCATTCTTCTCTTTATTTTCCTTGTGCACGCTTGTGAGAATTATCTTGTAACTAGATCCTGTCTTGTGCTTACACATTGTATTAAGCCTCAATTTATTTATGGTATAAAAAATGTTATTTCTACATGGTATCAGAGAGAAAGGTTTCTTAAGTGCTATAGAGTTGAGGAGCTATTAGTTCTCTACATCAGAACGCATCAAGTCTCCTATACCTCTTTGAAGAAGAGCTTGAATTGAGCTTATAAATTTTTCTCCTAGTTTTTTGTGTGCAGGTTGTAGAGAGTATCTTCTTGAGTACATCAACTTCTTAGCATGGATCCCTATTCAACTATGATCCTGACTCCCTTCAACTATCATGAATGGAAATCCAAAATTGGCATTCTATTGAGTAGTAAGGGACTATATAGAGTTACTTTAGCTTTGGAGAATGAGCCTAATGCTATTGTTAAGAAATCCAAGTGGCATAATAGGTTGGATGAAGCCTATGGATTTCTTTGCCTCTCTATTTATCCTAATCTACTCTTTCATCTATATGTTTTGACCACTTCAAACCAATAATGGACCAAACTTGAGTCTCTCTTTGGAGTACAAGATAAGATAAAAGCACATTAGTTGGAGAATGAGTTATTCTCATTGATTCCAAGCAGTTTTGATTCTATTGAGGGTTTTTTCACCAAATTCAAGTTACTTGTTCTATTTCTCAAGCAATGTGGGGTTGAGAGAAAGGAAGATCAATTGATTCTTTCCATTCTATCAAAATTGGGTCTTAAATACTCAATTTTTGTGTCTACTTCATGCTACTAGGCTTTCTATTTCTAATTGGAAAATGTCTTCTTTAAGTACATTCTTTGATTCATTGACAAATGAGCAATATAAATTGATCCAGGTGGGTTCTCTTAGATATTCCAAGGGAAAGTATCATGCTCTCATAGTTCAAGGAAGTAAGAATGTCAAATCAAAAGAGAAGCAAACAGTGAAAGAGAAGAAGCCAAAGTCAAATAATGAAGATGAAAGTTTGAAGCCTACTGATGAAGGTTCAATGAAGAAAGTCAAGAAGAAAGGAAGCACATCCAAAAGTTATTATTGCAGCAAGGGATTTCGTCTTAATAAGAAATGTTTAAAGAAGAAGATGGACATCATGTCTCAACTACTTGAGAAGTGTAACATTGAAGTTCCAGATGAGCTAGAGAAGAAGCATGTTGAATCCTCAGGACACTATCATAGTGCATAGTTCCAATGTGATATAAACTATGCCTTGAGTGCCAGAGTTAAATCCTTTCCTCATATATCTGATATAGATCCATTTTCTGATATATCAAAATCATAAATATCAGTGTCTTTCTCGAATCATCCATCTATCAATCTACTAGATTCATCTCTCAATACTTGAGATTTTTCACTAGATCCTGACTTGCCTTTAAAAAACTCTTCCTCACTCCATTTAAATGGTTACAATTCTGATTTAAAAGCATATTTGCAGGATGATATGCATGTTATGAAATTATCCATACCATCTACCATACCTTTGAATACTCCTAAGACTATACAAATCCCAAGTTCACTAGTTGATTCCTCACTGGTTCCCTATGCAGTGTTACTTATATCAAATGGTTTAAGTCTTGTCTATTTTTCATTGGTTGGTTATCCATGACCTTTGTCATCATTGGAATTCTTAAATATGTTTGGACATGTTCTAAATACTTATGGTTTATATCTCAAGTCCATCCATCATTAATATTTTTACACTCATCAGTTTTCCTCAGTTGCTCAACCTTTTCCTACTCTAGCTCTATATCCTCATGGAGACACTAAACCTTTGGTCTTTATTGTTCCATATGATAATATTTCTGATATATCATAGTCTATTCTTCCTCATTTTATATTTGGGAAGGTGCTATATCAGTTTGGAAGAATGATATGTGATCCACATCACCATTTTGCAGCAATACAAGGAACTAATTGTGTTACTCACTATATTGTTTTTTCTACTCTTTGGGAAGGAGTATGCACAGATATCATGTCCTTTTCAGATTGTTTTTGCATATCATAGTATGAAAGTAACAAGAAAAATTCATATAATTCTCCTACTTTATCAGATGATGATCTACAAGGAGTCTCTCCTCTTCTTTCTTGCAGATTCTACACTCAGATTCTACACTCTAGCGCATGACCATGGAGTTCACAAATTCTTCATCAAAGACTTTCACCAGAAGCAGTTCATTCAGCTCATTCAAGTGAAGATAAAGACATATTGAAGAAATGTTCAAATTTTTGTGCCTTGTCCTTTCTTGAGGGAGGATTTTCTCCATGTGTTTTTGCTTCTTTCCTCACTTTTTTGGACATAAATAATTGTAAAGGGTGACCATAGCCTTGTTGTTGAACCCTATATGCACCTATATGCATCTGATTAATTCAGACATATCATCATAAAGTCAGACTTAAAGGGGGGGTGTTTTGATATTATAAACCCACTCCATACTTAGGATAACAATATTTAATCATTATTGATTAATTTCCTACCTACTAGCCTAGATAGTTGGCATCCACTTTCACCACTTGGTCAACACTTTCCATATATACCCTAGGAGCGCCTTTTTCCTGATTCTGGTTAGATCCTACACACTTTATTGACTGCCAATATTAGTAACTACATCTTCCTACAGATTCTATCTTTATCCTGTTTTATTCCCGCCTTTCAGTGGATAAAGTAAAACTAGTCAACTAGGAAACTGCTATCTTTTGTTGCCAACCCATCCTCCGTGATTTTCTCTCTAGATTCCAGGATTAGCATGTTTTTCCATCACTCATGACAATTCACTCATGCTTTAGCTAATTCGTGAGGTCCTTGACAGAGCTGGAAAGTGATTTAGTCACCTATGGGGGTTTATCATATTTAGTAAGCCTGATTTATCAGCTAGCATGAGTTGTCTTCTAGCAACTCAAATTTCCTTTATAAGGATGTATTACTATTGTAATAATCAATCAATTCATTGATTCAATAATCAATTATTCATTCTTCACTTCTTCATGTGATTCAATCTCATTATTCTTCTCTCTATTTTCCTTGTACATGCTTGTGAAAATTATCTTGTAACTAAATCTCCTCCCGTGCTTACAATTGTATTAAGCCTCAATTTCTTTATGGTATCAAAGTTGCTATTTCTACAATGTAGGGATCAGAATATTGCTATACTCATATGGTTGTAATCACCGTGACAATATTCTCCCTCCGAAGACGAACATGAAAGAGCCTATCTATTTTATGAGTTAAAGATCACTCAATCGAAAGAGACACTTGACTTGAGCCCTTAAGTTTGGTAAAATCGTCGTTCAATAGGTATCAAAAGGCACCACAGTATAAGATAGTGATATTGAATGTCTATAAATTGTCGAGTTTGTATTGATCATGGAATTGGTGTGTCAATAGGAAATTTGGTCCTCATCTCCTATTACTTGACTGACAAACAAAAAATGAAATTTTCAAGACGGATTTGGATGAAGGATATCCTAGCCCTACAATATAATTCACAAAATTATAAGGAAGGACAAAAAGAGAGTACCTGAATCACACTAGCCATGTTTCTCTAAGTGATGCCATGAAAACATTCTTGTTTAGTGCCACAATGTAATCAATAGAATCAAGACACAATTATTGCAATAGTTTAGGATTTTGCGTTGGTGTGGTTGGAATTGTTTGATGGTCTGAAGGATTAAGGTGCACCAACCCCAATACAAGATCTGGTATCATTGCTATAGGTTTCGGCCAAAAGTGTTCGACACTGGTTGCATTACATAGGTTTAGGATTATACATTGGCAAGGATGGATTTGTTTGATGGTCTTAAGGATCAAGGCTCACCAGCTCCGACTACTGGATCTACTAACCATGCTATAGGTAATGGCCAAAAGATTCCTTAAGGTTGATATAGAAATCCATATTGCATGGAGAGTCTTAAGGTAGATACAAAGTTCTTCACAAATCTACATTGAAGAAACACACAAGAAATTGGTTAAAAGAATTACCTTTTGATTTTATGACAGTCTTACAAATTATTTTTGAAAAAACTTATATGACGAATTAAAATGCCACTATGGTGCACTGAATTTGCAAATGAAATTTTAATATCTCAACTAGTTTATGTAGAGGAAGAGGACCACTACGTAGATGATATTCTCATCTTGGGGTATGGTTTTGTGGGGGGACTGGAGATTATTGAAGGAGATTTGTGATGTTTTATGTTTGGAATCGGGTATGAAAATCAGTGAGAATGAATCTTATTTTTCCTTTTATTGCGAGAAGAAAGATATTTGTCATCATGTGGATTCTCTTTTTCTTTTTCAAAAGGTAGAGATTGATGAATCTTGGGTTTTTTCTTAAACCCAACTTTTATAAGAAATTGGATGGGAACTGGTTACTAAAAAGAGTGGGAAAAATGATAAATCTTTGGTCTTTCAGATGGCTTTCTTTGGGTGGTCGATTGGTTTTAGCTAATGACGTACTCCAAATTATACCGATTTATTGGTTCTCCTTCTTCATGGTTCCAGAAGCAGTGGTCTCTCTTATTAGTCGACATATTTTTCATTTTCTGTGGTGGGAAGGTTGGAGTGTTTTAAGTTTCATCTTGCTTCTTGGGATTGTAGCGCTACTCCTAACCATTTTGGTGGATGGGGTATGAAGAACTTGTTTTTTTTTATAAGCTCTTTGTGCCAAGAGTTTATGTAGAGCTCTTTTCTCTGGAATAAGGTTATTGTGCCAAATATATTAAGTTTCTGTCTGTGTTCGAGTGGATTCACAAATCTTTGGTGAATTGTCAAAGAGTTTCTACTATTTGGAGGAGTCTTCTAAAAGTTTTGCCTATTTTAAAAAATCACTTATGTTGGTAGGTTGGGCGTGGGTTGAAGTCTTTTTGGGTATTGATCCTGTTGCTAGCATAACAAGAATATTTGGGTTCTTTCATAGGTAAATATTCACAGTGCTTGGCTAATAGTTATTGGTTTTTTTCCCAAAATTTAAACCTTCCCTCATTTGTGGTAGAGGAATGGAATCTTTATGCTTTGTCTTTTTCTCGAGCTGGTATTCAGCTGAATGAGCAGGAGGATTGTATTGTATAAGGAGAGGAACAAAAGGTCTGGTTCGATTACTACTAAACTTGCTTACCTCTTGGTGATGGAAGAAAGGTATGGTCATCATTCAATATGGTGGACCAATTATTTATGGCATAGACATATTCCTTTGAAGTTAAAATGTTATTTATGGTTGGCCTTCAACATCAAAATTTTGACTTGGGACAATCTACAGAAGAGAGATATTTTAGGCTGAAACATTTGATAAAAAAAGATTCACTATTTTAGGGACGTTTTAAGAATTGGTAAGATTCGCCAACATTTATACACTTTTAAATAAGTATGGTTCCTTAAAATCATTGCTTTTGCTTGATGGGTTTTGAAGATTTCTCTCATATTTTTTTCCACTGTCCTTTTATTAATTCTGTTTAGTTGGAGGTTTGTAGTGTCTTCTCTATACAGGCTCAGTGGAATGGAAGTAATCTAGAGGGTGGTTTGAAAAACTGGCGCAGATTGAAGGTTTTTTATAAATAACTTCCCTTTTTTAATCTTTTTGGAAATCTCGAAGCCGAGAAATAACGTGATATTCTAGGAGTGTATGCCTTCAGTTCATCTTTCTTGTATTAAAATTGTTGCTGATGTGAAGGAATGGAAAAAAAAGCTGATGGTGACAAGAGGACAAAAGATTTGGTAAGGCCTTCTTTTCTAGATGATTTCCCTCTTGGTTTTCTTGATGGTGCACAACAAAATGGAAATTGTGGTGTGGGTATGGCTTTGTATGTGAGCATAAATCATGTTATCAGATTGTGTGTGAGACTTGGGAGTGGAACTAACACTTTTGCAGAATTTTTGGTTATCTGGGGCTTGCTCTAGTTTGCTAAGAGGAGAGGGTTGTTGGATTTAAGGGTGGTAGGAGATTCGAAAGTAATCATTAACTGGTTAAATAGTAAGAATGATTTGTAGTCTGTGTCTCTCTCGCATTGGATGCAACAAGTTTGGACGGAGAGTCTTTTTTTTTATCATGTCTCATTTAGGCATATCTACCATATTTTTAATGAGGCATACATTTTGTCAAAAAAAGCCATCAGAGAAATGAATGGGTCTACTTTTCTTGGAATTCCTGGATGAAGTTCAAATTGACTCTAGTTTATACAAGGCCTTTTGATGTTTGTAGCTTTTTTTGTCTTTGTTTTCTGCTGGTCTTGAAGGGAACAAATAGTATTTTTGTCTTTTCAGTAGTTTTGTTATATTGATAGACGGTTTTGGTAGACTCGTCTCATGAGTCCTCCTGTAGTTTTGTTGCTATGGCAACTTTGCTTTGTTATGTGACTGGTGCAGTGAAAATATATGTTTTAGTGTATGTATGAATTTCTAGTATATGGTACTGATTTTACTCCTGTGATATATGAGTTTATGTAACTTTGATTCTGACTATGAATAACAAGTTGCATGTTTTTTTTTCTCTGAAAAAATGCTTTAATGCTTTATGTAGAGAGGAGACTAACCCGCCCACGAGAGAGCCCAGAAGCAATAAATGGTAAAAACGATAGTTTTTAATTTGAACATGAAAGATGCCAAGCATGAACTGTATTAAAATATGAAAGATGCCAAGCATGAACTATTAAGCCTTTTCTGGCATGTTTGCGGCACTCCATAGAGGATGTTGCAACCAAATAATTCTTACAAATATTGGCTATTCCACTGTAATTTTCATAACAAGGTTCATCTTTCTACCGTAGTCTTATTCACTTGGTGACCTTCCTTAGATTTCCTCCGCCTAACTGTTTGGATTTTCTTAGTGTTGACGAGCGGTATTAGTAAGAATTGTCTCAAGGATGTTAAATAAATTCGACATAGTTGAATTGAGCTGATTTTTCTAATAAACATACACTACATCCATGCTTGTCATGTTGCCGCTGCGTAATTGCCATTGATTATTAAGATTGAAGCCATTGCTACTGGTCATGCTGGTTTTGATTAGGACTTGTAAAACAGGGATGCATCATTCTTAAAAACATCCTTGCAAACTCAACCAGAACAATCTCAAAGACACCCACAACAATCCTTAAGACTGTAGCAGAGATGTTACAGTTTGTAGGGGAGCAAGGTTGGGTAATTGGTATTGCTTGTTCCAGGCGCCAGGTGGAGTAAATTGTGTTGCATGCACAAGGCAATCTAAGACCGTTGCAGTAAGAGGGAAATACTGGAGTTTTAAATGCCATTTACAGTAATTGATTTAATGTCAGTGGAGAGCAGTGTTCAATGCAAGCAAACACCAAATCATATAAATCCCCACCATAAGATGGTGAAGCCATATTTTGTTAAAAACATCCTTTCTTTCATGGGATTTACAATAGTTGGATTATCTGTTGACTCCATCTTTCTCCATTTATTCAGTCACGCCACAAAAATATAAACGTTGCTTAGGTAATTCAATGATTTATGAGCATCCTCCATTATTTCATTCTTCTTGATTTCATGAGGTCTGACATTGTTACAGTGCTCATGATATCGAGTAACTGGAAACCTTCTCATGATTCCATGATCAGTTTATAACGGATCCTGACACTCATGGCGATGAGCATTTGTATTAATCCTTTTAAACTTGGATCAAATATCTAAACAATATAGCACCATAATTGCATTGTATAAGTTGAGCATGGATTTCATTGCCACCCAATGCGATCAGGGTATCACGGGTGTATTTATTTCTTTGAATTTGAAATCGATCGATTGATGCACATATCCTATTTGAGTTTGTATGTTTAGTGTCTGTAGAACATCCAAGATCCATGGGTATTAGCAAGATAGTATTCATATATCCCTTTATTTTTACTCTAAAATTAGATTTGCAGGACATCCAAAATCCATGGTTATTAGCAATTTAGCAAGATGGTATTTATAGATACCTTTATTTTTACTCTAAAATTAGATTTGCATTATTCAAGTCTTGTTTCCTTCGAACATTCAAAATTTAGGGATGTTAGTAAGATATGTTTTTTTTTACGTTGTTATATGTAGGTATGTATGTAGAGTGATCGGTAGACAGTAATGGATTCAAGCTATATTCAGTTAAATCTGTCATGTATGTTTTTACGAGTCTTTGTGCTAGCTATAGACTGACCACACACTATATGGTGTGGACACATTTTGCTGCAGTACTTCTACAGTTTTGTGATACTCTCTTTGAGTTTTGTTTATGATAGAATTTCATCTCAGCATACAATTTTGAGTATGCAAGATAAGGCTATATTATGCTTCTGAACAATGTGTTTTGTTATCAACTTAATAAATTGTGAATTTTCTTTTGAGGAAAAAAATGTATGTATGTATGTATATTTTTAAAGGAAAAATTCACCTAACCTTGAACCTTGAAAGAGTGCATTTGAACTTATTACCATCTGAGTTGCACTCAGTTGGACTTTTAACCGAATCATTAAGGATGAACAATCACTTGTTCAAATTTCAAGTTCAGAAGTCCTTGAAGGCCCTTTTTTATTTTTTTAAAACGTGTTCATACCCCATGGGGAATTGTAATAAAATGAGTTAGCATGATGATTTTATGTAAAAGATTTGGATTTTTAGGATTTATTTATTAATACATTATTCTAAGGTGTTTTTTCCTTGTTAATTATTTATTGTTTTTAAGTCAGAGATAATTTTCGAGTTTTTCAGCCAAACCTCCAAAGCTGGAATAATCGCCTTATTAATTAAGCCTTATGAGGTTATTAAAACCTATCTGTCGATGTATATTACCATGTTAATCATTATTTTGAGTCGTTATGAACATGTCCTAAGTCCCCCATAGGTTTTTTTTAATTTCCAGGAAAAAAAAAAATTTCTTCCGTTTTTACAGGCTTATTTTTAATAAGTTAATTGTAAAAATGTAAAAAGTCATAAAAGTGTGGCTAGGTGGTTGTTTTTGCCATGGGGGTGCTCGTTTTCTAACTCAGTGCACCTACTTAACCTCTAGACCTACTTTCCTTAGTTTTCGAATAATTATTTAACCCCCAAATTAATAATTACTTAAAAAACCCAGGAAAAAACGAAATATTAAAAAAATCGGCAATTTAAAAAAAAAAAATTGCCAAAAAAGAGTTGGGTGACTTGGAAAATCATTTTTGCAAGTAGTAGGGCAAAAGGGGCAAGTCAAATGTTTCCAATTTAGAGAGTTTTTTGAGTTTGGAACTTTCTTCTCCAAGTGGAGGAGCACATCCCAAGAGAGATGGAAGTTTGGGTGATGTGGATTCCAAATTTTTAGAAGTTGCTTCTCCTTTTGCCTTTATCCAACTCATTCCAACCTTTCTCCAACCCACAACCAACTCACTTGGAGCTAGCACATCCTTGAGGAGATGCATTCCCCTCTCTTTGCCAAATTTCTATTTAAGCATGCAACCTCTCTTTATTTTGGACGGATGGTTTGGGCATTGAACCTCTGCTCTTGTATGTTGTAGTTTATTATCATTGAGAAATAAAGTGAAGGCTTTGGAGGCATAATTGTGTCAGGAATCAGTGTGTGGTGAATTCTTATGTTATATGAGGTATAACTGTATCAGTTTCTTGTTGCGTTCTTTGTTGTTCTAACCGGTCTTTGAAGGATTAATGATAATTGGTAGAAGATGATAAATAACTAGTTTTTTATTTGTTTCTCTGAGTTATTTATGTGAGTAGATATTAAATTTGTATGTTTTACTTGTTTGTATGCATACTATCTAGTCTTTTGCTCAAATACTCCCGGATATAACGCTTTGGTGTAGTATTGTTCAAGTTGTGCAGGGATGTCTAGTATGGAGGAGTGTTGGTTCTTGTTTGATTCCACCATATCTCTGCGATTTGTTTAAAAATATTTAAATCCCTCTGCTCTCTACTTGAGGACTCAATTACCCAAGCTTCAAAGCTTTGGGGCATATTTCTTTTCCTTCTTTCTTCACTTTAAAAAATTCAAATTTTGGTAATTAGTTTTCATTTTTTGCATATTTGAATCTCACTGAAATATTGGAATATCTTAGCTTTCTGATTTACACATGCAAATTTAAAGATTTAGATCTGATCATTAAAGTTTTATTTTTCAATATCTGATTGCAATCAAGTACTAGTTTGATTCCTAAAACTTATTTTCTATCTTTAAAGTACTTAATTATATTTGATCAAATTTTTATGTTTTAATCTTATTTTCTATCATATTAAATAAAAATGCGTTCGCTGTTTTGCAGCAAAGATTGGTCTGATAAAGAGGCACTCTGGTGAAATTTTGAAGATCCAAGTCAAACCGGAAGCCCCTCTTCTCATACTTCTTTCATTGTCCATTTCTCAAAGGCCCTTAATTGTGAAAACTTTTTGTTCCTATTCTACAAAGGAACACAAGTCCTTCTTTCTTCTAATCATTGTGAAAAGAGAAGCAAGTGGGCAGCTAAGTGCCCACATCCCAACCCCCAGGGGGGATTCACACTGTTTCATTTTTTTTATTTTTTTTAGTTTTCCTGTTTATTTTAAGTTCCTAAAGTAAAATTAATCAATCCAGTTGTGTTCTTGGTAACGAGAGTGTTATCACCAACCTTGTAGTTGTTTGTGTGAAGTGGATCCAGGATGGATGGTAGAGGGGCAAGCAACTAAGGGGTGGAACCACGACTGCCTAGACTCCCAAATGGATGTTTGTCACGCCAATCAAGGCAGCCTTCACTTTATGTTATCTAAGTCCAAGACAACAATGGGGAGACCCGGATCTGCTCCCGACAAGAGAGATCAGACCTAGACACCAGAACAGATCAAATGTGACTTTGAGGTACATAAGGTGTAAGGTAAATGGAAACCCTAACTCTAGGGTTTAGGTACTAGCAACTGATGAAGATGACCACTATCTTGGGAAACGTGACTATGACAGGGTGAGCAAAGATAGAGTTGGGACTGTCTAGTACCAAAGAGAAAGACTCAGTGAAAGACAGGTAACTTGAGTTATCAATGAATGTTGGCAAAGGGAATAGGAGTGATGTCAAGTTAGGGCTAGCAACAGAGATAGGAGATCAGTGCCTTACATGCATTGGGAAGTGGAGTCAGTATCAGCACAATGTTTCGGTGAACCCACCTAGGATATACCTTGATCTATGGACCTAGACAAGGATTTGGCCCAAAAGATTCAAGTTACAGGAAAACCAGCAAAAGGAGGGCTAACGCTAGGGCTTGGAGAGGCAGATATGCAGCTCTAGAGCCACCAAGAGACTATCAGCTTAGCGTTGGAGGGGAACTAAGATCAGGATGGCCCGATCTACAAACCCAATTCAGCAAATTTGAGTAAAGATCAGATCTGGAAAAGTCAAAATCTGAAGAGGGGGGCTAGGAGGCTAAAAGTCAACTTTTTCAGATCTAGGGCAACCTGGAAGGAACTAGCTTAGCATTGGGGGTGTTCTAGAGTGCTCAAGCCCTGATCTATCAGCCTAGCTTATCTGATTTCAGAAAAAGTAAACCCCGAAAAAGTCCAGTTTTCAGTGAGGACGCTAGGGTTGTTTCAGTCAAAAACTCAGATCTAGGTCAAACTGCCATGAATCTGGATAGCGTTGAGGGTGATTTGGACTGTGTGGGACCTGATCTATCCATCTATGAAGTCAAAAATCATAAAAATTCAAAACCCTAGCAGGTAAAATTTTCAGTGGGGGTTTATGCATTTTTCTAGCTAAAAATCATATCTAGGTCAAACCAGCAAGAATTTGACCAGCGTTGCAGTAAGTTTAGTGAAGGGGAGGATCGATCTATGAAACCCATAAATGGTTTGGCCAAATATCGGATGATTCCCAGATTTAGTGCTTTTTAGGGTTTTTATTATTTTAGGAGTTTTAGAAAAATTGAAGTAAGGCAAGGTACAATGGATTAAAATATAAAGAGAAGAGACTTACCTGTTAGATCTTACCTAAAAATGCTTGTAGAATTCTTTAACAGTGATGATTCTTTCTATCCCGATCAATTCTGGAAGATCTAAGTGATTTCTATGAAGGATGTAAGCCACAAGCCACTAATGCACCCCCTACCTTGCATGAGCAAATGTCAACAATATCAGATTTTCTAAGACAAGATAAAGAAACCAAATGCTACAGGAAAGTAAAACGAAGTAATCATAGATCACAATGAAACTAATGAAAACCCCCTGATCTAAGACGAAGATAACCGAACGAGTTGAGGCCCCTTGCAAAAACGCTCTAGCCAAAACGCCCTCCTATAGACAAGACAATGATAGCAGAAAAATATAGATCTCACATGAATTTCCATAATGTTAGGAAGCAGAAGACTATCAAATAACCATTTGAGAACATTAGATGCAAAGTAGATCCAGAAAATATCCACAGAAAAATATTTCTATTATTCAGATTCAAGAGCCAAAGACCATTTACAAATGAGAAGCTCTCTCCTCTAAATAGAAATGAGAGAATGACAATCATAACCAAATCCTAACCACTTTCAAAATGAGTGGCTAATATTAAAAGATAAAATGTTCTAATCAATGGTTGAGATGAGCTCAACATACAATACATAGATCAATATAACCAAAAAGTACTAAAGTGGACTAAATCATCCATAAAGAGGGTAACCCACTCAACAAGAAATAAATGAAGCACATGGTGGGTCCAAGGAGTGTTTGACTAATTCCCTATGGGTGTCCCCATGGCACAATAAAATAATATAATAATTTAATTCTTTGACTTTATGCCTCCTTGACGAAATCGTGAGCCTCCCAAAAGCTCCAAAAAATAATATAAAAATGCCCAAAAATAGGTGTAAGCCCAATTAAATGCTGCAACTACTGGAGAAGGTGTGGAGGACATCACTCTCATCATTGTGACTCATCTCATGACATTTCCTTTCCTCAGTAGCCCAAATCGATTTCTTCAATAGCCATTTAATCATTGTTTAATCTGCCTCGGGAAATGTGAACCTGCCAAAACAACCTCCTAGGGTGCCTGTGTTGTCAAACTGATCCCACCAGACTCTCTAGGATGGGGGTACTATGGTAAAAACAAGTGGTTGTACCCCCTATGCCCATACAACGTCCTAGGAGATCCAAATAAAACATCTCCCTCCTAAAACATATCAACTTGTAAAGAAAAACTGCATCAGAAAGGCAGAATGAGCCTGATCATGTCTACCAGTGCCCGAAACTGGAAATAAATTATCTCATTAGACTCAGAGAGTCCAAATCCATCTAAGGTGTATACTCATACCCCTCACAGGTCTCTATCTGATCATCAATCATATCCAATAAACAATATAACCATTTGTAAATGATCAGACACCAATAATAACTCAGATTATCATCCATCTGCTGCAAGTGTTAAAAGGATAAGACATGCTCTACAACTCATTCAAGCAACAATCAAAACAAGTAGCATTCATTTCACTGGTGGTACATCAACCAATACATATATAAGGCTTTATTTATTATTACTCAGACTTAGACTTTCAGGACTATACTCACTTCATAGTTGTAGTCAATTTGCTAGTGAAGGGTGAAGGATGAAATTGACAAGGCTAAAGCAAAGGATGAATTCCTACTCAACATCATGACACTTTGGATAATGGAAAGAGAATACTCACTATAACCAATGTCGGACAAACAACAACACAAGGAATGGCAGTGCCTCACAAATGGGTGAGTTATTTAGAGAGTGCTTATTCAACTTAGGCATCATGACTACATCAATCTTGATTCAAGTTCATTAGTATCATCATTTTATTCCATGGCATTTTTGGCCTATATGACCCTTTCGGACTTCACCAGTGCTTAAAAGCACAACTAATCACAGCTTTCATCTGGGACATATTTATTTTATAAGGTCAGCAATATTTGGATATAACATATTTTTAACCATTGCTTTTTTGGACCTTCTCTTATACCCTTCAAGGGGTATTTTAGTATTTCATTTCTCTTTCCCTCTTTACATATGTTAAGAAACACAGTTTTAGCGTTTTCATTTTCCACGGGCGCATACATAACACTTTCCAATAAGTAGTACATGAGCTTTCAGTTTTAGCCAACAACATCTCAAGTGCCCAGGGGGAGTTCTGCATAGTGCCAAACATCGGGACAACCGACCAGAATGATTTAGGCATACAATCCAACTTACCAAAGGCAAGTTCTGTCACCAACTCATAGCCGAGACACAATATAAATAGGGAGGCTTGTCCAACAAAGGTTCTAGCGAGGGAAAAGGTCTTCCATGCCACAAGTCAAGAAGTCAGTCGGGTTGAAAACTAAACTGGAAGGTAATGGATGGGTGGAGATAGTGAATGATGAATCCAACACTAGCAAGACAAAACAATGGTGGGAATGGCTACCTCTATTCTCCCTAGGGAGGGTAAAACCAATGAGTATAGATCAGGAACTTCAAAGTCAGAGTAGGGACATCAATACATAAATACAAATACATCCAAGTCCATATAATTATGACTACCAAATCATGACACCACATGTTAATACATGTCACCAAAATGAGTGTAAGAGCAATGATAACCATAACACAATATAAAAAGATGAGTCATAATCATGCATATAATCCATCTAAAACATCATATGTCCAATGAGAAAGCACTGATATAAAATTGGGCATCAAAAACTGCTCTGTAATGACTAAATGGCTACATCGATCCTCAAATCTGAGTGTCCTGAGACTCAGTCCTGACATGGGAGAGTACAGTAGTCCACTAATACAATAATGATCTGTCAAAACTGCTCATCTCAGCATCTCATATGTAAGAGATCTGGCTGAAAAAATGTACTGTGTTTGAAAAATAGAATATGGTAGCCTGGCTACTATATATGTGATAACAGAGAGTATCAAAATCAAGATTTAAAAAAATCACACTTAGCTTTAAAAAACTTAAAATATCTAAGACTTCAAGGCCCCGTATGCTCTTGTGACCACTGCAGGCCTTTGGTTGGATCTATGGGACAATCAAAAGGGATTGAAGTGACTAGTAATTAGTAAAACACATCAATTAATCCCTACAAGTGAAAATCCAGTGCTCATACGATTTTATTAAGTTGTGGGGAAATTCTGCAAGTGAAGCGGGAACCACTAGAAAGTGACCACATGCTACCGTTAGGCTACACCCTCGTTTGGTGTAGTGTTGAACATAGCCTCATGAATCTATCTAGCCCACATGTCAATGTGAGAGCCACTTCTTGGTAACTCCGGACACATTCCTCGTACCTCCGGGTATATCTGGAATACCCTTTCCCTTCATAAAATGATCACTACCAAATTAATAATAAAATTTACTAAGAATTGACCCACTCCCTAATTACTCACTTAATAATCTTAAAACTGACCAACTGAGACAACTACAATACTTCATGAGACTTCACTAGCAACCCTTTAAACAAGCAGTCCACTAGCACTGATCAATTTTTTCAATCTGGTTTATTTTCTTTATTAAGTTAATCATTGTGTTGTGTGGAATGTAATTTATGCTAGTTAATTAAATATTTTGCAATTATCTTTGTTTCAAAGTCTTATTGTATCTCATCTCCTAGAATAATTGTTATATTATCATAGATTAAACACCATATTTTATTTTACTAGGGACCACTCCCCTTGGCTTTGCTAGGAGAGAGCCTAGACGGAGGAGTCAAGATCAAGTGACAACACTTGACTCTTGCTTGCCCCCAAGGTCGCACCTAGTGGCTTGAATATTTCTACCATGTGACCCGAGGTGTGAATTAGGCAGCAACAGAATCAATTGTAACATTTCGTTCTTCTTTGCTGAGGAACACATAGTTCTTTTTTGGTGAGGAACAATCCACATGATTCCCCCAATCTTCCCCATCATATCCAAATGGAGGATGGTGTTAATCACCAATCGCAAGAGTGCTGGTAGCTCTAGGGACTCCACTAGATTTGAACCTATGACTAATCGCCTCTTGATTCTCAAGAACCCCTTATATCTTCCCCATATTTTTTGAATGGGAGGTGGTGACCTAGCAAGATTAGCTTAAATTTAAACCTATGACCTCCTGGAAATATGTAAAGACTTGTTTGAGCTAACCCTTTGGAGTGTCTATATGTGTATGTATCTTCATAATTAAATTGCTTTGAATTTTCCGTCATCCATATGGTAGGGGGTTTAATTATTTCAAGTGTGAAAATGATAGCAGCTTAACATACTCCCTCATATTTGAACATGCAGCCTCTTGGCAATATGCCTTTAAACAATGGATTTAAATTGATTAAGCTAACCCTCTCAACTATATTTCGGGGGGGAGCACTCCCCCTTTCTCAACAATTTCGAATCGAAGGTGGATCAACAATTAGCGACAAGAGTGGTTGGTGACTCATCAAAATCCCCCAAATTTGAAAATGTGATCTCTTGGACATATGCCTTTAAAGAGTGACTTCAAAACAACTGAGCTAACCCTCTAGGTTATGTGTCTATGAGAGAGACCTCTAGGCACTATTCCTTTAAACAGTGACTTCAAACCAATTGAGCTAGCCCTCCATTTTTTTTTGGTGTGTGTGTGTGTGTGTCAATTGGGTGTAGCTTGAGTAGTTGTGAGAGAAAGTTGTTGTCCTCCCTTCCCACATAACCCTGTGTCGTGTGTGTGTCTTTGTGTCTCTGTTTTTCTGTCATTTGTATTTAGCTCAAGTGGTTGTGAGAAAAAGTTGTTATCATCCTTGACCAAGTGAGTGAGTGTGTGTAACACCCCAGTTTTGAACCCTATTGCATTTAATTGTACATGATGTAAATGTTGTATTTAATCATGGTGTGGAGCTAAAGAAAAAATCCCCACCATCGATTTAGTGTCTTATGTATCGACGATTAAAATCGATGCCGATGGTTTATGTGCTAGGCAGGCACAATATATTTTGAGACATCATGTAAAAATGTGAATCAATAAAAATACCACAACTAGCTATGCACTGCAACATGAAATAAATGGGGGCATGATTTCATAAGGAATAGGGAGGGGAAATATTCAAACCCTTGATCCAATAGGGTAAAGCCAAATGTCAAAGGGAGAACGCATAAAACTGTCAACTACCCATTTTGTCTTTTTGTGCCAAACATTTATTTCTGCTAGAAATTGGTTGAGGAAGTTATTTCCTTGGGATGGGAAATGTATGGAGGTCATATTCGAATTAGGAAGACCACCAATTTTGGAAAAAACATGTTTTGGCTTATTGAACAAGTAAGAGCCCATAAATTAATTCCTCACCCATTCTCTCATTCACGTTTGGCTCTCTCATGCAAATGAAGGTGGTTGAGCTCTCTCCTTCACGATTTCCTACATTTTTCTTCATTCTCAATGGTTGGGAACCCGTTTTTGGTGTTACTGAGTGAATGAGAGAAGAGATCCACGATTTTGGGGGTTTAAGAGGATGTTTTTCCTTTCCTCACACAGTTGAGCTTGCTAGGCATTTTCCCCTCATGATTTCTTTTGTTTCCTCACTCCTTCATGCCAAAAAATCCATTTTTGTTATTGCTGAGTGAATGGCCATAAGGGATTCATGATTTGTGGGTTTAGGGAGGTCATTTTTGCTCCTGTAATGCCCATAGACATTTTTTCTGAATTTGAATCCACGAATTTGGGGTTTGTAGAGGTCATTTTTACCTCTATGAAGCCATTAAACGTTTCCTTAAATGATTTTCCCACCTGGGTCTTTTTCCCCCATTTACCATTTTCGATTTTGGTACCCGAGACGTTTTTGTTCATACCCAGAACTTGTATTTGGTTGTGAAGTGCATACTTGTGTTGGCTTGGCTGAGTACGTCCAAGAAACCCATCTATTAAATGGTATGATGGTGTTTGGGTGTGATGGTTCACTTGGCTGAGTAAGTCCAAGGAACCCATATGTTATTGGCTTGTTGCCTTAGCAGTCTGTGAAACCCATCTGTGTGTTGGTTTGAATGTGGATGTATGGTCTTGTTGTGTGTGAGACTGTTGTTCTCTTATTCCTTGTGGGAATCATGCCTAGCTTGGGGTTGGCAGTGGTGCTGAGAGATTGATGACCACACTGGCCTGTGGTTGGGTGGAACGTTGCAGCGACATAGTTAGTTGCGAGGAAGCTTCTTCTCAAGATAAGTATTTTCTTGTGTATTTAATATCTGCAACTGTATTTGCTTGTTTTATGAATTATGAACATGATGAATGTGTTGAATAAAATGTATTGTTTCTGTTGTATATTGCATTATGCATCTCTGTATGTTTTTATGTTCAATGTATTTTTATTATCATGTTCATGGGGCTAGATTGCCCAGGTCTGATAGAGAAGATCAACGTGTTCGTCGCGTCCTCACCGTGTTATAGAGGGGAGGGGATGTGACAGTGTGTGTGTGTGTTCCTGACAATTGGGTATAGCTCGATGAGTAGTAAGGGTGTCTAGGCATGTACAAATCACCTATATATGTTGAATATGTTGTTATCAAATTATTAGATCAAAGCACTACCAATGCTTACATAGTTTCAACCTACCCACCTAGTCCCTACCCTAGAGCCTCTAAAACATGTTATCATATTCATATAAACAACACAATTAACTATTCTATCAAAGATTAGGTGGAAAATAAAAATACTAATAATAACAATAAACCCTCCTTATGCCACCCACCTTATTATCAAAGATAAATAAAATTACCACCCATCTTTTTTTTAAGTAAGAAGTTTTAATTATATAAAAAAGAGATGATTAAAATCCGAAAACATAGATGGCACCTTCTTGTTGAGAAATTCACTATCTGACCCTTTGTCCAACAACAACCTTGACAGACTATCTAGACCATATGACCTTTTACATAGTATATCTCTTCCATACTAGGAATTCACACATATTTGTTCTTGAATGATAACAAAATTCACTGCTATCACCTACGGGAACCAATCAACACTAAACATAGAAAGACTTCTAGATCAAACAACTACTTATCGAGGAAGATATTGGGATTTAAAACCCATAACAACATGACAATTATGTGACTATCATGACACATACCATTATAACATAATGTACGGGAGCTTAGGGATGCGCCCTTGGTGAATGCTACCTTCTGCAGTCGGCTTGATCTTCACTAGTGGAAGGGCTAGGGGAGACTTCCCTGTAGAATAAAGTCCACTTTTGATTCATCCGCTTCGATTCATTGGCCATGTCTGCCCTCCATTGCACCAGCTGCTCCTCATCTTCACTCATCTCCTTCCTCTCCCACGCTGAGCGACCAATTAGATTTTTCATCACCCAAAAGAGTGCCACGGTCCTTTCGTATAGGACGAGTCTTCCCACATTGTGCTTAGGATCCAGGATCCAATCCTATGCCTTAAGATGTTCCTTATGGAGAGTGTCCCTATCCAGATCTTCCCACAACTACTTCTTTGTATCATTTATCTTCTATTAAATCTCCTTGGGGAGCTCTATTTCAAACATTTGGGCTTTCCACATGGATTTCTTCTGAGCCCTGAATGCCTGTCTAGTCTCTTCCTCATGGTATAACAATGATTCCCCTTCCCTTTATGTCTACCCATGTATCTGTCTACGCTACTTCGCTGAGAGTCCCAAGTATCGCAACCCCACATCCCTCTATCTCGGATAACAACTAAAACAATGTACATACAACCTTTGTGATTTTTTCCACCACCCCTTGTTTTCCTAAATAGTAGCTTCCTCTTATGATACATGATTAGAGTACTACATACTATGATGCTATGCGCATGGTTCATAGTCCAGAGAAAATATATCCATACAGTCGCCTAGATTTTCCATTCCTTCCATTCATTTATGCACATATGCCAATGATTCAAAAAGATGGTTCCCTGATCATGATTCTTAGCGGAGTTAAATCCAACATGCCAGTCACCTAAGATCACCTCCCAGTTATCTATCAATCCCCTTGTCCGATTAGTGGACCAGGCCCGCTCGGTGTCCTTCCCTCCCAGTTTCATTACTGCTCTGCATGTCCAAGTGTGTGAGATTGGTACAACTGTCCCTAGTTATCGCATCCATCATCTCACTCCAGTCCTTAGCTTTAACTACTATGTGGGTTTCCATCTCGAGGTTTGCTAGCCTTTCGGCCACCTTATTCCCTAGTATTCTTATGTGGTTAAAGATAGCTGTCATCCTCGAGTCTAAGATATCCTTAAGTTTTTCCCACCTGCCTTCCAGCCTCCATGAGTGTGCCACCTAGGCACTTTGGTTATCATGCAGGATTTCCGTATCCATTTGGATTACCACATGGGAATCTCCTTCTACAACTATGGGAGTCCATCGATTCTCCTTCATCATTTTCATTCCCTACATTAGCTCTTCTATCTCTGCAGCATTATTGGTTTACCAGTCGATGAAACCATACTTGAATCCCTGCATGCTTCCTCTGTGATCACGGATGATACACCCATAACTAGCTAGGCATGGGTTTCCTATCGACGCACCATCAAAATTGAGTTTGTAATATCCCAAGGTCATCATTCGCCTAGTGTCCCATCGAGCATCTTCCACCTATGAGGGTATTGGAAGTACCCAGGACTTTAGAATGATATCTTCTATGCTTGTAGCCTCCTAGTCTGAGCTATCCCAGGATTTGGTATTTAAAGTTTCTTGCATCCTATTTGTGATGATATCCCACACTCTGCTCGAGGTAATAAATTTCCCTTGGAAGGATCTGGAATTTCGCTCCCTCCATATTTTCCAGAGCACAAAATAAGGAAAAATTTCCCATAACGAATTCAGAATGGGATTCTAAAAAGGGTTGTTGGTCCATTCTATGAGCATTCGGTCCAGATTTTTCTTAACCTAGTCAGATCTTCTGGATTTGGAGGCACCTTGATCCCACATGTTGGAAGCAAAAGAACATGCATCCAGGAGATGGCTTATTGTTTCTTCTTCAAGTTCATGTAGTAAACACCGAAAAGGTCCAACCATTCCTCTTTTCTTGAGATTTTCTCCTATTAAATTTTTTTTCTTATTACCAGCCAGCTGAAGATCGATACTTCGGGACACAATTTTTTCTTCCAAAGTTTCTTCCACTTCTAATCCATTGGTTAGATGTCAGCCCCTGTCAATAAGTCATAGGATTCCTTCATTGTAAATGAAATTTTTGGGCGGTATCCCCACCGAAGCTTGTCTTCCCCTAAGTGTGTTCTAATTCACCTGTTATTAAAGGCTTCTTCCATTCTATCCACGTTCTCCCCTGGACCTAGGTGTTCCCACCATTCCCTGTTTTCCCAGACCTGGAAGTCTTGGTCATTTTCCTGGTGCACCCATATTTCCTTAACCTTAGTAATTCCTTGGCTAATACATTCGTGAATGGGTCATTTAATTTCCACTTTGTGAAATAGAGGGGGCATTTTCTACCATGAATCCTCCCATACTTTGGATTTTTGGCCATTCCTTACTTCCGAGAAGTTGTGGTCTTGGACCAACCTCCTTCCCATCCATGTTGTTAGTCATATGTGAGATCCTAGGATATCTTTTGAAAACCGGATGAGATTTCCTCTATCCCAATCTTCTACACACTTCATATTCCAAACCTTTGCCCAAGGTTCTTGATAATGGGTAACCCATCTCCACCACAACTTGGCTCTTCTCACCACATTCCCTTGTTTAAGGTCTCGAAGGCCTAATCCCCCTTGATGTTTAGGGGTGCAGGATGTTTCCCATTTAACCAGTGCCCACTTCCACCTTTCATTGGATTTGTTCCATAGGAATTCTCGTTGTATGTTCCTTATCTCTTTCAATATGGTCTTTGGAGCCGCCAAAGTAGAAAAGAGATAGACCGGAATTGCCTGCAAGACTAATTTTACTAGGACCAATCTACTAGCCAAATTAAGGAACCTCAAGGTCAAGTTGTTCAACCATTTTTTCATGTTGTCCAACAACTCCTTCTAGGACCCCTTTTTGGTTATTGAATTCACCAAAGGGGTTCCCAGATATTTGGATGGAAGGGAGGTCTCATGGAAGCCCAATATATGATAGATGTTCCTTCTAGAGATCCAAGGAATCTTAAAGAAAAAAACCTGGGATTTTTGGTCATTGGTTTCCAGACCTGATGCTTTACTGAAATTGGAGAGATTTACTTTGAACTCCTTATATTCTTGGACTGAGGGATAACCCATCAACATGGTATCATACACAAACTAATGATGAGTTTGTTTATCTTCCCTTCAATGAACTTTTAGTCCTCTAAGATCATTGTTGTCTCACAAATCGTAAATTGACCTATCCAATCCTTCCACCATAAGAATGAAGAGAAATTGGGATAAGGGATCTCCTTGTCTTATCCCCCTTGAGGGTTTGATGAGACCCGAAGGCACTCCAATTACCATAATCGAGAAGAAGGATGAGGAAACTAGGTTCATTATCCACTCAACCCACTCATTCTGGAAACCAAAAGATGTTAGTATACTTCTCATAAATTTCCAGTTAATTTTGTCGTAGGGTTTAGCTATGTCCAGTTTCACCATCATTCCCAAGATTTCTTTGTTTTTATAAAATGAAGCATTTCATGGACCAAGATAATACCATCTGTTATCTGTCAGCCCTCCACAAACCCTAACTGTTCTAGGGTAATCAGGTAGGGTAGGATGGGTTTGAGTCTGTTCACAATCTCCTTAGTTATGATTTTGTAGATTACATTACACATGCTTATGGGCCTAAATTTGTCTGGCAAATCGTCCCCTTCACACTTTAGTATGAGAGTGAGAAAGGTAGCATTGAAAGCTAGAAAAATATTCCTTAAAACCCTAGAATATTCTACTATCTTCCAAAATTTTATCTTGATGAGGTCCCATAAATGGTGAAAGAAGTTCGTCGTGAATCCATCTGGCTCGAGGCATTGTCCTCTTCCATCTGGAAAACTAATTCCTCCATCTTGACAAGGGAAATATGATTTATTAGGAGTTCATTCTGTTCTTGGGAAACAAGAGAAGGGATGTGCCTTGTTATTTGGTCAATGTCTCCCCTTCTATCCTATCTTGGTTTAGACATTATGACCTTGAAATGTTGGTTCAAGGTTGTTTCTATTTCCTCCCTAGTGTCCACCCTTTTCCCCCTGGAGTTCTTAATTGAGAAGATTTTGTTTCGTAGCTTGTTCTGGATAACTAAACGCTGGAATAATTTTGTATTTCTCTCCCCCACTTTTATCCATTGATTCCTCAATTCTTAGCACCAAAGAATTTCCTCTTGCCTTTCCCTTTGCTCAATTTTTAAACATAGGCTAAACCCTTCCATCTGCAAATTGGTAGTGTATCCGTTATTCATTCCTATGGTCTAGATCTCTTGCAGCCGAGTTTATACAATCTTCTTATCATAAAATATATTTCCAAACTCCTCCTTGTTCCATTTTTTAACTCTTTCTTTTAGTCCTTTTAGCTTATGTTGGAACTTGTACATACTTTGGCTAGATTCTTTGCTCAGTTCACCAACCAAGTCTTGATCTTTTTAGTGAAATATGGATTCCTTAGCCAAAATTGTTCGAACCTGAAGGGTTTTTTGAATTGCGAGCCCAACCCTCTCAACATTATTTCAACTGGGCAGTGATTAGATCCTGCTTCTGGAAGGATTGCTGAATGAAGTTCACTTCCTAAGTCCATTATCGATTCTGAAACAAAAATTATATCTAGGTGATAAGCAATGTGGCTGTCCCTCGATCTATTATTGTTCCATGTAAAACATACTTGCCCCGCGATTATGTTTACTAGTCTTAATTCTTCAATGGTGTCTCTAAAGGACTCACAATATTCTTCCTCCAAACGGCGTCGACCTCCTTTCTTCTCCGCCAAAGAGGTTATGAGATAGAAGTCCCCCCCTAAGACCTAGTGTCTCCCTCTAATCTCTTCATGGATTTTTTAGAGCGAATTGATAAAACTGCTTTTTTCTCCATCAGTATGAGGTCCGTATACATTTGTCACCACTCCTTCTAATGAGAAACCAATTACCTTAAAATTTGTAGATATGAAGCCCTAATTATCCTGAAATCCTCCTAAGCTCACCCTATTGGGATCCCACATGATTCCTAGGCCTCCTGCATAGCCTCTTGAATCTATGCCTATCCCTACATTACCCTTCCAAATTTTCTTGCCAATTTCCATGATCTGAGTCGACGGGCACTTAGTTTATTGAAGAAACACTATGGTCAAATTTGTTCTCTTGATATTCTTGGTCAGGATATTTGATTTTTGGGAACTATTTAAGCCCCGAATATTCCATGATATGATATTCATTAAACAAATTACAAACCTAGAGTTTCCTTAATGGTAGGATACTAACCTGATTCTACCAGTCGTTGGCCTACTTTTGCTACTCTTTCTTGTTCGATTTCCTTCCTGTCTTCTTGCTTGGCTCTTCGTACTTTCGCTTATTCTCCTTGTGAGATCCTGAACTAATCCCCAATTGATTTGTCGCCCTTGATTTGAGAATGGATTCTTTTAACAATATAACTTGTTCTTGCGGGACATATCCTTTTTCTACATACGCACAAGCTTTCTCGATTCCTTCCAGGTCCATATCTCCTATGTCCATATCCTCCACTTTGTCCCATGTGTCTCGATCCACAACATCTAGGTTTCTCTCTTATGTGGCCTCATCCACAGTATTGCTAGGTATCTCCATTCTCTCCTCGTGGGGCTGATCCACCTGTTTAAGTTCTGGATGCTTCTCAAGGGTTTCCTCCGAGAGGTCCTCAAGAACATCGAACTTATTGGTCACTGAGATATTTTTATTCACCTCCTGGTTGTCCATCTTTCACCTCCTCTCTCCAAGAGGAAACCCAAGTAAACCCTTTATCATTCTTTTCCTCCTCCTTCCCAGGTGTTGGTTTTGGAATGTTCATGGGGCATTCCCTAAACAGGTGACCATATTCATGGCACCTTCGATGCCGAAATGGGATTTGTTCATAATCCAGGGTTTGCATCCAGTCCTCATCTTCCCATGAAATTCTGATCGCTTCTACAAGTTATTTGGTGAGATCCATATAGACACAAATCCTCGCATATGCTATGTATCTTTGGATCTTGGTCTATTTTGATATTTTGATGAATTTCCCCGTAGTGTTCCCCAAATATTTCAAAATTTTTGGGTCTCAGTAACCACACAACAAGGAGTACATCCTGACCCATACTAGCGTTACTTTCATGTCTTCCTTATCTAGGAATAACTTTCCCTTCCAAGGTTTCAAGGATAAGCCTACCAAATAGAAGAAATACGGGCCCCCATCCAGAACTCTGTTCCTATCTTCCACATTAAAAAAGGAAATGGTGAAAAAACCCTTGGAACCCAACTGTAGATCATAATGACCCTTGGGTTTCCAAGAAGAGTTTATCCACCAGACTATGGCTTTTTCCAAAGGCTGCATTCCCACAAACTTCTCGACTAGAGCATGATCTTGCATATACTAAATGTGATCCCTGATATTCGATGATCTGACCCACATTGTCAGAATCAGGGCCTCTTTGGGCATGCATTGCCTTAGATTCTGATCCATCGGCCTTCCTTTTTGGATATGGGTCTGATCTAGAGATAACAGAATGTCCCCGATATGCAACCCTATCGAGGCATATGCCAGGGAGGCTGGCTCGCCTCCCGCTTTTCCTTCCTCCATACTTTCGCCATTCCGCCCCCCTTTGCAATTCTCTGAAAATTCCTTCCCCCTCCCTCAAATTACCATCCATCTTATTATCTCTTTTGAAACAACATTATCATTTATAATGTAAATTTTCTTCTTTCTTACTTGAGAATGCACTATTTCAATAATGAAACGATTCATGTGCACTTAACTTTCTATGTTGATATTCAAGTTTTCCTTCTGCAAATACCTTCTTTCTTCTAATATTCTTGTATAGAATTTTGTGTTTTGGATGCAAAATTAGTAAATTGTATGATGCCTAATGGTGTGTACTCTATAAAAATGGTTGGTATGGAGTTTCATGTGCAAACCAAATTGTAAAATAAGATTGTTAGCATATTAGATTGTTCTAAAATGTTTTTGTATGCTTTTGTTGAAATCCTTGATTTATTGAAAAAGTTTCATTCATGAAATTATATCATATAAATTTTAAAATTTTAAAAATTGTATTATATCACATAAATTTTAAAATTTGCAAAATTGTAATCCTTCTTTATTTGAACATTTCTCAAAGAATTGTGATTTAATTTTAATTTTCACTTATACACTTTGAAAATTAAAATTGAGATTCTAACTATCAACAAAATGATAAAATGTAATCACTAAATGTTCTAACAAACTATCAAACGATATCAATAATTAGTTTAAAAAAAAATATGATTCTATAGCACCATATAACAATATAAAATTTATACAAGCACCCTTTAACATTAGGTACCATGTTTCTCATTATTTATACTTTAGAGACAAAGATGCACCATTATTTCTCTATTAATGCTATACGAGTTACAAAAGGTTATGGAGGAGGAGAGCATAGAGAAAGGGTTGGTGGATTTTTAGAAGATCAAGAGGAGTTAATTCTTAAGTCAATTTCCAATTCAAGGAACACATTGCTAGAAATTTGGTAAGGGTTTATGATTTATAGCCAGAAAATCATCAAGGTTCTAGGGGAGGTTTCTAACATACCTAGTCCTAAATGTACAACATCAAGAGTCATTCTCCATGAGACTTGCATTGTATCAAGTCTGGAACTTATGTTGTATCAAGTTCAGAAACTTATGTTGTATTAAGTTAAGAGACTTGTGTTGTATCAAGTTTGGAACTTATGTTGTATTAAGTTTAGGAAGCTTGTGTTGTATCAAGCTAGGACGGTGTGTTGTATCAAGTCCTACTCATGAAATATGCATGTACTATGATATTGTGTAGTATCAAGATCAGGACCTTGTGTTGTATCAAGGTCGGAAACTTGTGTTGTATCAAGAATGGTCTTGTGTCATATCAAGACCCTATAACTTGTGTTATATCAAGCTACAACTTATGTTGTATCAAGTCACAAGGTTATACTATGTGATGCATTACTAACCATGGTCATTCGAGATGGATAAATCTATTAAGTCTCCTCTAGAGACTGATAACCTATAAAGTGAATTACTTTAGCATATGACTATATGGTTTAGGGTAATATATATGATCATTAGTATGCATGACAATTCTTTTGAGTATAATATGATAGATGCTTAAACATAGACTATACAATAAGATAAATAGATAATCAATAAAGAGATTATGAGAGAAAGAGAATTTGAAGTGAACTCAAGTTATAAAGCTCCAGTTAAATATGAATGCCTCAATTAGTGCTTTAGTTATAGCATCAGTTGAACTATTACGGATCAACATTTAGTTAAGTAAAGAAGAGCTCATTGTTCATCAATCAACAAGATTCAATTAATAATGATTAACTACGTGATTAAAGAAAGATGGAATAGCTAACTAAAGTGTTTAGATTTTATTAGACTAACATAAGGCACTTAAGTTAATCAAAGGACAACACTCCAATTAAGAAAGTGTGCTGCATGGGACACTTGATTTGTTGCACTATTATACTTATATTATCCTGTTAACTAAGTGATCAATATCCAGTTAGAGATTGAGTTCACTCCAATGTAAGTTAACTATTAGTTAAATTCCTTGATTGAAGGTATGGCGCATTAGTTGTGCATGATGAATATTCAAGGCATGGATTGATTATTCCATAAAGGCAATTCAAAATTGTAATGTATCTGTGGCTAATTCTCATGAAACCATTCACTAGGGTTTGCAAGGAAGTCATTATGGATTGTTATTAATATGCTAAGCATATGGAAAGTTCACACAGTTGTAATAGGGGATCTCTCTTCTCTATTTCTCTGTATTCTCTCTTATTGGGCAATCTGCTTATTTTGTAAAAGTCATTCTCTACAATCTATCTATTATACTCTAAATAATTGCTGAGGTTTTTCATCCTCTCTATTATGAGGATTTTCCCCATGGTACATCTTGTGTTGTGGATGAATTATTGTGTGTGATTGAATTGTTAATTGTTGCAGGTCCTCAACATACCACCGATAAAAGTTTTAAAGTTCAAGAATCTCTATTATTGCTCAAAATAGTAACACCTAGAACCTTAGAAGTCCTAAATGATTCAAACGATGAAACAAAAGTAAAAAATCAGTGAGCTAATAATACCTAAAAGTGATGGGAAAGACAATGCAAGAATAAAAAAAATTGGAAATTTTTTTTTGTACTTTGAAAATTTTGAAATTTTTTTGCATGCAAAGTACAAATATTTTCCTAGATCTAATGAATGATAAATCCTTTCAGCGATTAGATATAATAAATCCTAAAGAAGATAGATCTAAATATTAATAGTGAAAGAATGGATCTATTTCTTAATCAATGCAAAACAAAAATAAAGAAAAGGGTAAGAAAAGAAGGATTTCTTGTGGATGGAACATGAGAGGAAGAGAAACTCCTGGCTTTCTTTTGTATGAGAAGAAGATGATACGTGTAGGTCCTGCAATCACAAAGTGTTAAACAAAAAGGATTGCTTGAATCTTGGGCTAGATGTAGTTGAACTCACACCCTTCTTCAACTTGTGAAACCTAATAACACCAAAACTCAAATACGAAGTGAGATCAAATCATATGAAAGTATGCTAAGAGAATTAAATCAGGATCAACACTACGTATAACTAACTATTCATGTTCATCAAGATTATAATTTACTTTGCATAAATAATCAACTTGAAACAACAAATGATTATTCTACCGTGCCAACAGTGGCCCTTTTGAGCTTAACAAAATAATTGATCTCATTCAAAGCATTTAAAAGAAAAGGGTTAGAAACAATATCACCTCAACCATGAGATGTTTACCACATGCAAAGAGCTCATAGACCTCTGAAGTTGAAATTCTTATTAACAATTCAAAGCAAAGCTTGATACAATTTCTCTAGAGTGACTCTACCACAAAATTTCCACCAGAAGATCTCATAAGAGGCTCTTCTTATACAATGAGAGAAGACTAAAACCCTAACACCACACCATGCAAGGAGGGCGCAAAAACTAACAATCTAGCCACGCTATGAGCACAAACCTAAAATAAAGAGGGTGAGAGTAAGGAGAGGCCTCCACCTAGGCAAGACGCCCCCACTCCCAACCCTAACCAAACAACTCCATCCAATAGGAGCTCTCCACAAGCAAAAGCGTGAGCATCCAAGGCTATGACGTGAGGCTAGAGGAAAGGCACACGTGAGGCTTTGAAGGAAGGAATGCTAGGTTTGGAGGAGCCAAAACCATGAATCAAGGACCACATGTCATCCTTCAACCTCGAACACATCAATAAACCAATAAACAAGCTCCACCTCACCAAAACGTGGGCATGGCTGAAGGAGGCGAGTTTGCTAAGTGAATGAGAACTCAGTTCTCACTGATTGCTAACTGAAGAGGATTTGTGCTGAGCCCAATCATCATTAATTCCTGATGCCGTGCCATTATGTATTTCATTTTGTTCAATTCAGATTAATTTGGATAGATTTAGATTATCTCCAAAATAATCATTTTTAATATTTAATCAATAATTTCTCTGAAATTGATTTTTTTGAGAAATTATGAGTTATGCAGCTGAATGATGATTTGAAACTTGGAGTTAGCTGGCTAGATGCTCATGAATGATTTTTGGCTTAAGGTTAGAGCCTTCAAACACTGAAATCGAACCCCGGATGGCTGACTTATTACAAATTGAATTTTTCCATTTAAATTATGGAAAAATTTAATTAAAAACTTAGGAAAAATTAAAAATTAAAAATCCAAAATTTGACGTGTCCGGTAAAAAAATTTCGGAATTTTTTCTGAGGGTACTAGTGACTTAGGACATGAACATAGTCTATTCAAATAATGTCTAGTAGGGTTATACATACTCACTTGGGCTCTAATAACCCCCAAGGCCCAGAATTCAAAATCGAGCATTCCAGCTTTGGAGGAAGTGGGAGAAAACCTCGTCGATTATACTCGGTTATAGGCAACACATAATTGTCAAGGGAAAAAAACTCCCTGGAATACCTTAGTTGAAATTTTACGTCTTAAGAGACCGAACCACTCAAAACACCCTATTAGCACATTTTATTACAAACCCCGTGGAGCCATCGTCATCATTACTTAAAACAAAAACTAACTAGCCAAAATTGGCTAGGCACAAAGGGTGGATCATCTGATATACTAGAACACAAACATTCATCATGTATGTCAAATGGAGGCTCTTCAGATAATCCAACTATGGTACAAATAAGCTGGTAACATAGTTGTTAGTCAAGTACCACTAGTTCAACTGGATGAGTTGCTATAAATAAATCCCTCTACCTTTCATAATCCATGGGAAGTTTTGGAGTGTGAGAATCTTAAATCTGTGTCAAGGTCTATGTATCCTCAAAGCATATCGATCGGGTCTGAAAATCCTCCTCTATTTTCTAATTTGAGCAGTCCATCCCCCAGATTCATGACTAGTAAAGAGGCAGCTTAGTGGCCCTTGTTCTAGGTATCTACCTAGGTTACATGCTCAGGGATTACGAGCGGTACCTGAGATAGATAGTGCGAGCCCCCTTGGACTTCATCAGCCTGGGCGTTACTCACTATAACTAGTCTTTGTTCATATCTTCACTTGAGACTCACCCCCATTGGAGTTAATAATCAGTGATGGCAACTCATTTGGAAGACCCACCTTATCTAGTTATGCTTGCATTATTCCTAGCATTTATTTGTGGTTTATCATTTGTGTGCTTGTTTATATAAATTATAAATTTTCAAAACAAGTTATTTTAAACTCTCGCCTAGCTCTGCATCACACATATATTTTTCACAGTGGATTCTAGTAGTTTAAGAAGCTATAATAGGCTGGCAGATGTTGATCCCGAACTATCTGGCCTCTTCTTACACCAGAAAGTGGAGCAACCCAATATCAAAACTTGAGGGGGATACAATTTGAAGGCAATTGTATAGGGAATTCTAGGTTTGAAGGTGGGTAACTATCCGTAGCAGGCAGTATAAGTAGGAGTAGATCCATAGCAATACCCAGAAGGTTATATGTAGTATCCAGTAGAATCATTCATTCAGTAAGTATGTAAGTAAGAAAGCTGTATCACTTCACTTGCTAATCTAAGACATATAGGGGGGTACATGTAGTGATGGTGTTATGTGTTGTATGGTGGGGATTTATTAATGGATAGGAATGATGGTTAAGCATAGAGAATGCATAGGAAGAAAGAGGAAGTAATCGAGCAAAGGAGGAGGTTATTACTACTGCCCAAAAGCGAAGGTTCCCTGTGGTGTTATTGGCTTCTTCTAAAGGCACATAAAGGTAAAAAAGTATCAACTACACATCAAACAATGTATGAGAGGGCTAATAGAGACCAAGTAGAGTGGTTCCTTGTGTCATGTGAGAGGTGGGTCTGGGCGTGGTTTGGGGTTGTCAATGCACGCTCTGGTGCTATAGGTTCCTTCTTGCTCTAGTGCTATAGGTTCCTTCATCTTTTCTTTGAAATGTGTATTGTCTGTGCGGTGTGTTGTGTTGTGTGTGTGCGTAGCATAGCCTAGTTATGCTGTGTTGCCCCTTATTAGAAGGTGCGTTATGAGTCTGATAATCTCTGGTTTGCTCAGTAGCTCATGATGAGGTTCCTTATTGATATCATCCTCCTTGGGCTCTATGATTGTGTATTCTGTGATCTGGAATATTAAAAGAAAATATCTCAAGTGTATTCTCTCCCTCTTCATTGAGTGTAATATTTATGTTGGGATATTATAAACCCACTCCATACTTAGGATAACAATATTTAATCATCATTGATTATTTTCCTACCTACTAGCCTAGATAGTTGGCATCCACTTGCACCACTTGGTCAACACTTTCCATATATACCCCAAGTGTGTTTTTTCCTAATTCTAGTTAGATCTTGCCCTCTTTATTGAATTCCAAAATTAGTAGCTGTTCCTTCTTGCAGATTTTGTCTTTATTCTACTTTATTCTTGCCTTTCAGTGGATAAGGTAAATCTAGTCAACTAGGAAACTGTTATCTTTTGTTTCCAACCCATCTTCCATGATTTTCTCTCCAGATTCTAGGATTAGAATGTTTGTCCATCACTCATGACCACTTTCTCATGCTTTATCTAATTCGAAAGGTCCTTTACAGATTTGGAAAGTGCTTTATCCACCTATGGGGGTTTATCATATTTAGTAAGCATTATTTATGAGCTAGCATGAGTTGTCTTCTAACAACTCAATTTTCCTTCATAAGGATGTATTACTATTGTAATAATCAGTCAATTCATTGATTCAATAATCAAGTATTCATTCTTCACTTCTTCATGTGATTTAGTCTCATTCTTCTCTTTATTTTCCTTATGCACGCTTGTGAGAATTATCTTGTAACTAGATCCTGTCCTGTGCTTACACATTGTATTAAGCCTCAATTTATTTATGGTATAAAAAATGTTATTTCTATATGGTATCAGAGAGAAAGGTTTCTTAAGTGCTTTAGAGTTGAGGAGCTATTAGTTCTCTCCATTAGAATGCATCAAGTCTCCTATACCTCTCTGAAGAAGAGCTTGAATTGAGCTTACAAAATTTTCTCCTAGTTTTCTGTGTGTAGGTTGTAGAGAGTATCCTCTTGAGTACATCAACTTCTTAGCATGGATCCCTATTCAACTATGATCTTGACTCCCTTCAACTATCATGAATGGAAATCCAAAATTGGCATTCTATTGAGTAGTAAGGGACTATATAGAGTTACTTTAGCTTTGGAGAATGAGCCTAATGCTATTGTTGAGAAATCCAAGTGGCATAATAGGTTGGATGAAGCCTATGGATTTATTTGCCTCTCTATTTATCCTAATATACTCTTTCATCTATATGTTTTGACCACTCCAAACCAATAATGGACCAAACTTGAGTCTCTCTTTGGAGTACAAAATAAGATAAAAGTACATTAGTTGGAGAATGAGTTATTCTCATTGATTCCAAGCAGTTTCGATTCTATTGAGGGTTTCTTCACCAAATTCAAGTTACTTGTTCTATTTCTCAAGCAATGTGGGGTTGAGAAGAAGGAAGATCAATTGATTCTTTCCATTCTATCAAAATTGGGTTCTGAATACTCAATTTTTGTGTCTACTTTTCATGCTACTAGGCTTTCTATTTCTAATTGGAAAATGTCTTTTTTGAGTGCATTCTTTGATTCACTGACAAATGAGCAATATAAATTGATCCAGGTGGGTTCTCTTAGATATTCCAAGGGAAAGTATCATGCTCTCATAGTTCAAGAAAGTAAGAATGTCAAATAAAAAGAGAAGCAAATAGTGAAAGAGAATAAGCCAAAGTCAAATAATGAAGATGAAAGTTTGAAGCCTATTGATGAAGGTTCAATGAAGAAAGTCAAGAAGAAAGGAAGCACATCCAAGAGTTATTATTGCAGCAAGGGATTTCGTCTTAAGAAGAAATGTTTAAATAAGAATATGGACATCATGTCTCAACTACTTGAGAAGCGTAACATTGAAGTTCCAGATGAGCTGGAGAAGAAGCATGCTGAATCCTCAGGACACTATCATAGTGCATAGTTCCAATGTGATATAAACTATGCCTTGAGTGCCAGAGTTAAATCCTTTCCTCATATATCTGATATAGATCCATTTTTTGATATATCAAAATCATAAATATCAGTGTCTTTCTCGAATCATCCACCTATCAATCTGCTAGATTCATCTCTCAATACTTGTGACTTTTCACTAGATCTTGACTTTCCTTTAAGAAACTCTTCCTCACTCCATTTAAATGGTTACAATTCTGATTTAGAAGCATATTTTCAGGATGATATGCATGTTATGAAATTATCCATACCATCTACCATACCTTTGAATACTCCTAAGACTATACAAATCCCAAGTTCACTAGTTGATTCCTCACTGGTTCCCTATGCAGTGTTACTTATATCAAATGGTTTAGGTCTTGTCTATTTTTCATTGGTTGGTTATCCATGACCTTTGTCATCATTGGAATTCTTACACATGTTTGGACATGTTCTAAACACTTATGGTTTATATCTCAAGTCCATCCATCATTAATATTTTTACACTCATCAGTTTTCCTCAGTTGCTCAACCTTTTCCTACTCTAGCCCTATATCCTCATGGAAACACTAAACCTTTGGTCTTTATTGTTCCATATGATAATATTTATGATATTTCATAGTCTATTCTTCCTCATTTTATATTTGGGAAGGTGCTATATTAGTTTGGAAGAACAATATGTGATCCACATCACCATTTTGCAGCAATACAAGGAACTAATTGTGTTACTTACTATATTGATTTTTCTACTCTTTGGGAAGGAGTATGCACAGATATCATGTCCTTTTCAGATTGTTTTTGCATATCATAGTATGAAAGTAACAAGAAAAATTCATATAATTCTCCTACTTTATCAGATGATGATCTACAAGGAGTCTCTCCTCTTCTTTCTTGCAGATACTACACGCTAGCGCATGACCATGGAGTTCACAAATTCTTGATCAAAGACTTTCACCAAAAGCAGTTCATTCAGCTCATTCAAGTGAAGATAAAGACATATTGAAGACATGTTCAAATTTTTGTGCCTTGTCCTTTCTTGAGGGAGGATTTTCTCCATGTGTTTTTGCTTCTTTCCTCACTTTTCTGGACATAAATAATTGTAAAGGGTGACCATAGCCTTGTTGTTGGACCCTATATGCATATGATTATTTTAGGCATATCATCATAAAGTCAGACTTAAAGGGAGGGGTGTTTTGATATTATAAACCCACTCTATACTTAGGATAACAATATTTAATCATTATTGATTAATTTCCTACCTACTAGCCTAGATAGTTGGCATCCACTTTCACCACTTGGTCAACACTTTCCATATATACCCTAGGAGCGCCTTTTTTCTAATTCTAGTTAGATCCTACACACTTTATTGACTGCCAATATTAGTAACTACGCCTTCCTGCAGATTATATCTTTATCCTGTTTTATTCCCGCCTTTCAGTGGATAAAGTAAAACTAGTCAACTAGGAAACTACTATTTTTTGTTACCAACCCATCCTCCATGATTTTCTCTCTAGATTCCAGGATTCGCATGTTTTTCCATCACTCATGCTTTAGCTAATTCGTGAGGTCATTGACAGAGCTAGAAAGTGATTTAGTCACCTATGGGGGTTTATCATATTTAGTAAGCCTGATTTATGAGCTAGCATGAGTTGTCTTCTAGCAACTCAATTTTCCTTTATAAGGATGTATTACTATTGTAATAATCAATCAATTCATTGATTCAATAATCAATTATTCATTCGTCACTTCTTCATGTGATTCAGTCTCATTATTCTTCTCTCTATTTTCCTTGTGCATGCTTCTGTAAATTATCTTGTAACTAAATCCCGTCCTGTGCTTACAAATTGTATTAAGCCTCAATTTATTTATGGTATCAAAGTTTCTATTTCTACAATGTAGGGATCAGAATATTGCTATACTCATATGTTTGTAATCACTGTGACAATATTCTCCCTCCGAAGACGAACATGAAAGAGCCTATCTATTTTATGAGTTAAAGATCACTCAGTCGAAAGAGACACTTGGCCTGAGCCCTTAAGTTTGGTAAAATTGTCATTCAATAGGTATCAAAAGGCACCACAGTATAAGATAGTGATATTGAATGTCTATAAATTGTCGAGTCTATATTGATCATGGAATTGGTATGTCAATAGGAAATTCGGTCCTCATCTCCTATTACTTGACTGACAAACAAAAAATGAAATTTTCAAGACGGATTTGGATGAAGGATATCCTAGCCCTACAATATAATTCACAGAATTATAAGGAAGGACAAAAGGAGAGTACCTGAATCACACAAGCCATGTTTCTCTAAGTGATGCCATGAAAACATTCTTGTTTAGTGCCACAATGTAATCAATAGAATCAAGACACAATTATTGCAATAGTTTAGGAATTTGCATTGGTGTGGTTGGATTTGTTTGATGGTCTCAAGGATTAAGGTGCACAAACCCCAATACAAGATCTGGTATCCATGCTATAGGTTTCAGTCAAAAGCGTTCTACACTGGTTGCATTACATAGGTTTAGGATTATACATTGGCAAGGATGGATTTGTTTGATGGTCTTAAGGATCAAGGCTCACCAGCTCCAGCTACTGGATCTACTAACCATGCTATAGGTGATGGCCAAAAGATTCCTTAAGGTTGATATAGAAATCCATATTGTATGGAGAGTCTTAAGGTAGATACAAAGTTCTTCACAAATCTAAATTGAAGAAACACACAAGAAATTGGTTAAAAGAATTACCTTTTGAGTTTATGAGAGTCTTACAAATTATTTTTGAAAACACTTATATGACGAATTAAAATGCCACTATGGTGCACTGAATTTGCAAATGAAATTTTAATATCTCAAATAGTTTATGTAGAGGAAGAGGACCACTACGTAGATGATATTCTTATCTTTGGTTATGGTTTTGTGGGGGACTTGAGACTATTGAAGGAGATTTGTGATGTTTTATGTTTGGAATCGGGTATGAAAATCAGTGAGCATAAGTCATATTTTTCCTTTTATTGCGAGAAGAAAGATATTTGTCATCGTGGGCTTCTCTTTTTCTTTTTAAAATGGTAGAGATTGATGAAGGGATCAAGTATCTTGGGTTTTTTCTTAAACCCAACTTTGATAAGAAATTGGATGGGAACTGGTTACTAAAAAGAGTGGGGAAAATGATATATCTTTGGTCTTTCAGATGGCTTTCTTTGGGTGGTTTTATAAGAAATCGGATGGGAACTGGTTACTAAAAAGAGTGGGGAAAATGATATATCTTTGGCCTTTCAGATGGCTTTCTTTGGGTGGTCGATTGGTTTTAGCTATTGGCGTACTCCAAATTATACCGATTTATTGGTTCTCCTACTTCATGGTTCTAGTAGTCGACATATTTTTCATTTTCTGTGGTGGGAAGGTTGGAGTGTTTTAAGTTTCATCTTGCTTCTTGGGATTGTAGCGCTACTCCTAACCATTTTGGTGTATGGGGTATGAAGAACTTGTCTTTTTTTAATCAAGCTCTTTGTGCCGAGATTTTATGCAGAGCTCTTTTCTCTAGAATAAGGTTATTGTGCCAAATATATTAAGTTTATGTCTGTGTTTGAGTGGATTCACAATTCTTTGGTGAATTGTCAAAGAGTTTCTACTATTTGGAGGAGTCTTCTAAAAGTTTTTCCTATTTTAAAAAATCACTTATGTTGGTAGGTTGGGCGTGGGTTGGAAGTCTTTTTGGGTATTGATCCTGTTGCTAGCATAACAATAATATTTTGGTTCTTTCGCAGGTAAAAATTCACAGTGCTTGGCTAATAGTTATTGGTTTTTTCCCCAAAATTTAAACTTTCCCTCATTTGTGGTAGAGGAATGGAATCTTTATGCTTTGTCTTTTTCTCAAGTTGGTATTCAGGTGAATGAGTAGGAGGATTGTATTGTATAGGAGAGGAACAAAAGGTCTGGTTCGATTACTACTAAACTTGCTTACCTCTTGGTGATGGAAGAAAGGTATGGTCATCATTCAATATGGTGGACCAATTATTTATGGCATAGATATATTCCTTTGAAGTTAAAATGTTGTTTATGGTTGGCTTTCAACAACAAAATTTTGACTTGGGACAATCTACAGAAGAGAGGTATTTTAGGCCGAAACATTTGATAAAATAAGATTCACTATTTTAGGGGCGTTTTAAGAATTGGTAAGATTCGCCAACATTTATACACTTTCAAATAAGTATGGTTCCTTAAAATCGTTGCTTTTGCTTGATGGGTTTTGAAGATTTCTCTCATATTTTTTTCCACTGTTCTTTTATTAATTTTGTTTGGTTGGAGGTTTGTAATATCTTCTCTATACAGGCTCAGTGGAATGGAAGTAATCTAGAGGGTGGTTTGAAAAACTGGTGCAGATTGAAGGTTTTTTATAAATAACTTCCCTTTTTTATCTTTTTGGAAATCTCAAAGCCGAGAAATAACGTGATATTCTAGGAGTGTATGCCTTCAGTTCATCTTTCTTGTATTAAAATTGTCGCTGATGTGAAGGAATGGAAAAAAAAAGCTGATGGTGACAAGAGGACAAAAGATTTGGTAAGGCCTTCTTTTCTAGATGATTTCCCTCTTGGTTTTCTTGATGGTGCACAACAAAATGGAAATTGTGGTGTGGGTATGGCTTTGTATGTGAGAATAAATCATGTTATCAGATTGTGTGTGAGACTTGGGAGTGGAACTAACACTTTTGCAGAATTATTGGTTATCTGGGGCTTGCTCTAGTTTGCTAAGAGGAGAGGGTTGTTGGATTTAAGGGTGGTAGGAGATTCGAAAGTAATCATTGATTGGTTAAATAGTAAGAATGATTTGTAGTCTGTGTCTCTCTCGCATTGGATGCAGCAAGTTTGGATGGAGAGTCTTTTTTTTTTATCATGTCTCATTTAGGCATATCCACCGTGTTTTTAATGAGGCATACTTTTTGTCAAAAAAGGCCATCGGAGAAATGAATGGGTCTACTTTTTCTTGGAATTCCTGGATGAAGTTCAAATTGACTCTAGTTTATATAAGGCCTTTTGATGTTTGTAGCTTTTTTTGTCTTTGTTTTCTGTTGGTCTTGAAGGGAACAAATAGTATTTTTGACTTTTCAGTAGTTTTTTTATATTGATAGACGGTTTTGGTAGACTCGTCTCATGAGTCCTTCTGTAGTTTTGTTGCTATGGCAACCTTGCTTTTTTATGTGACTGGTGCTGTGGAAAGATATGTTTTAGTGTATGTAAGAATTTCTAGTATATAGTACTGATTTTACTCCTGTGATGTATGAGTTTACGTAACTTTGATTCTGACTATGAATAACAAGTTGCATGTTTTTTTTTTTTCTCTCAAAAAATGCTTTATGTAGAGAGGAGACTAACTCGCCCACGAGAGAGCCCAGAAGCAATAAATGGTAAAAATGATAGTTTTTAATTTGAACTGTATTAAAATATGAAAGAAGCCAAGCATGAACTATTAAGCCTTTTCTGGCATGTTTGCGGCACTCCATAGAGGATGTTGCAACCAAATAATTCTTACAAATACTGGCTATTCGACTGTAATTTTCATAACAAGGTTCATCTTTCTACTGTAGTCTAATTCACTTGGTGACCTTCCTTAGATTTCCTCCGCCTAACTGTTTGGATTTTCTTAGGGTTGACGAGCGGTATTAGTAAGAATTGTCTAAAGGATGTTAAATAAATTCGACATAGTTGAATTGAGCTGATTTTTCTAATAAACATACACTACATCCATGCTTGTCATGTTGCCGCTGCGTAATTGCCATTGATTATTAAGATTGAAGCCATTACTACTGGTCATGTTGGTTTTGATTAGGACTTGTAAAACAGGGATGCATCATTCTTAAAAACATCCTTGCAAACTCAACCAGAACAATCTCAAAGACACCCACAACAATCCTTAAGACTCTAGCCACATGAGGAGGAGGGCAGAGATGTTACAGTTTCTGGGGGAGCAAGGTTGGGTAATTGGTATTGCTTGTTCCAGGCGCCAGGTCGAGTAAATTGTGTTACATGCACAAGGCAATCTAAGACCGTTGCAGTAAGAGGGAAATACTGCAGTTTTAAATGCCATTTACAGTAATTGATTCAATGTCAGTGGAGAGCAGTGTTCAATGCAAGCAAACACCAAATCATAGAAATCCCCACCATAAGATGGTGAAGCCATATTTTGTTAAAAACATCCTTTCTTTCATGGGATTTACAATAGTTGGATTATGTGTTGACTCCATCTTTCTCCATTTATTCAGTCACGCCACAAAAATATAAATGTTGCTTAGGTAATTCAATGATTTATGAGCATCCTCCATTATTTCATTCTTCTTGATTTCATGAGGTCTGACATTGTTACAGTGCTTATGATATCGAGTAACTGGAAACCTTCTCATGATTCCATGATCAGTTTATAACGGATCCTGACACTCATGGCGATGAGCATTTGTATTAATCCTTTTAAACTTGGATCAAATATCTAAACAATATAGCACCATAATTGCATTGTATAAGTTGAGCATGGATTTCATTGCCACCCAATGCGATCAGGGTATCACGGGTGTATTTATTTCTTTGAATTTGAAATCGATCGATTGATGCACATATCCTATTTGAGTTTGTATGTTTAGTGTCTGTAGAACATCCAAGATCCATGGGTATTAGCAAGATAGTATTCATATATCCCTTTATTTTTACTCTAAAATTAGATTTGCAGGACATCCAAGATCCATGGTTATTAGCAATTTAGCAAGATAGTATTTATAGATCCCTTTATTTTTACTCTAAAATTAGATTTGCATTATTCAAGTCTTGTTTCCTTCGAACATTAAAAATTTAGGGATGTTAGTAAGATATGTTTTTTTTTACGTTGTTATATGTAGGTATGTATGTAGAGTGATCGGTAGACAGTAATGGATTCAAGCTATATTCAGTTAAATCTGTCATGTATGTTTTTACAAGTCTTTGTGCTAGCTATAGACTGATCACATACTATATGGTGTGGACACATTTTGCTGCAGTACTTCTACAGTTTTGTGATACTCTCTTTGAGTTTTGTTTATGATAGAATTTCATCTCAGCATACAATTTTGAGTATGCAAGATGAGGCTATATTATGCTTTTGAACAATATGTTTTGTTATCAACTTAATAAATTGTGAATTTTCTTTTGAGGAAAAAAATGTATGTATGTATATTTTTAAAGGAAAAATTCACTAAACCCTGAACCTTGAAAGAGTGTATTTGAACCTATTACCACTTGAGTTGCACTCAGTTGGACTTTTAACCGAATCATTAAAGATGAACAATCACTTGTTCAAATTTCAAGTTCAGAAGTCCTTGAAGGCTTTTTTTATTTTTTTAAAACATGTTCATACCCCATGGGGAATTGTAATAAAATGAGTTAGCATGATGATTTTATGTAAAAGATTTGGATTTTTAGGATTTATTTATTAATACATTATTCCAAGGTGTTTTTTCCTTATTAATTATTTATTCGTTTTAAGTCATAGATAATTTTCGAGTTTTTCAGCCAAACCTCCAAAGCTGGAATAATCGCCTTATTAATTAAGCGTTATGAGGTTATTAAAACCTATCTGTCGATATATATTACCATGTTAATCATTATTTTGAGTCGTTATGAACATGTCGTAAGTCTACCACAGGTTTTTTTAATTTCCAGGAAATTTATTTATCTATTTATTTATTTTTATTTTTTTTCCATTTTTACAGGCTTATTTTTAATAAGTTAATTGTAAAAATGTAAAAAGTCATAAAAGTGTGGCTAGGTGGTTGTTTTTGCATGGGGGTGCTCGTTTTCTAATTCAGAGCACCTACTTAACCTCTAGACCCACTTTCCTAAGTTTTCGAATAATTATTTAACCCCCAAATTAATAATTACTTAAAAAACCTAGGAAAAAAATGAAATATTAAAAAAAATTGGCAATTTAAAAAAAAAAGATAATTGCCAAAAAAGAGTTGGGTGACTTGGAAAATCACTTTTGCAAGTAGTCGGGCAAGAGGGGCAAGTCAGATGTTTCCAATTTAGAGAGTTTTTTGAGTTTGGAACTTTCTTCTCCAAGTGGGGGAGCACATCCCAAGAGAGATGGAAGTTTGGGTGATGTGGATTCCAAATTTTTAGAAATTTCTTCTCCTTTTGCCTTTATCCAACTCATTCCAACCTTTCTCCAACCCACAACCAACTCACTTGGAGCTAGCACATCCTTGAGGAGATGCATTCCCCTCTCTTTGCCAAATTTCTATTTAAGCAGGCAACCTCTCTTCATTATGGACGGATGGTTTGGGCATTGAACCTCTGCTCTTGTATGTTGTAGTTTATTATCATTGAGAAATAAAGTGAAGGATTTGGAGGCATAATTGTGTCAGGAATCAGTGTGTGGTGAATTCTTATGTTATATGAGGTATAACTATATCAGTTTCTTGTTGCATTTTTTGTTGTTCTAACTAGTCTTTGAAGGATTAATGATAATTGGTAGAAGAGGATAAATAACTAGTTTTTTATTTGTTTCTCTGAGTTATTTATGTGAGTAGATATTAAATGTGTATGTTTTACTTGTTTGTATGCATACTATCTAGTCTTTTGCTCAAATACTCCCGGATATAACGCTTTGGTGTAGTATTGTTCAAGTTGTGCAGGGATGTCTAGTATGGAGGAGTGTTGGTTCTTGTTTGATTCCACCATATCTCTGTGATTTGTTTAAGAATATTTAAATCCCTCTGCTCTCTACTTGAGGACTCCATTACCCAAGCTTCAAAGCTTTGGGGCATATTTTTTTTCCTTCTTTCTTCACTTTAAAAAATTCAAATTTTGGTTACTAGTTTTCATTTTTTGCATATTTGAATCTCACTGAAATATTGGAATATCTTAGCTTTCGGATTTACACATGCAAATTTAAATATTTAGATCTAATCATTAAAGTTTTATTTTTCAATATCTGATTGCAATCAAGTACTAGTTTGATTCCTAAAACTTATTTTCTATCTTTAAAGTACTTAATTATATTTGATCAATTTTTTATGTTTTAATCTTATTTTCTATCATATTAAATAAAAATGTGTTCGCTGTTTTGCAGCAAAGATTGGTCTGATAAAGAGGCACTCTGGTGAAATTTTGAAGATCCAAGTCAAACCGGAAGCCCCTCTTCTCATACTTCTTTCATTGGCCATTTCTCAAAGGCCCTTAATTGTGAAATTTTTTTGTTCCTCTTCTACAAAGGAACACAAGTCCTTCTTTCTTCTAATCATTATAAAAAGAGAAGCAAGTGGGCAGCTAAGTTCCCACATCCCAACCCCCAGGGGGGATTCACACTGTTTCAATTTTTTATTTTTATTTTTAGTTTTCCTATTTATTTTAAGTTCCTAAAGTAAAATTAATCAATCTAGTTGTGTTCTCAGTAACGAGAGTGTTATCACCAACCTTGTAGTTGCTTGTGTGAAGTGGATCCTGGATGGATGGTAGAGGGGCAAGCAACTAAGGGGTGGAACCACGACTGCCTAGACTCCCAAATGGATGTTTGTCACGCCAATCAAGGTAGCCTCCACTTTATGTTATCTAAGTCCAAGACAACAATGGGGAGACCCGGATCTACTCCCGACAAGAGAGATCAGACCTAGACACCAGAACAGATCAAATGTGACTTTGAGGTACATAAGGTGTAAGGTAAATGGAAACCCTAACTCTAGGGTTTAGGTACTAGCAACTGATGAAGAGGACCACTATCTTGGGAACGTGACTATGACAGGGTGAGCAAAGACAGAGTTGGGACTGTCTAGTACCAAAGAGAAAGACTCAGTGAAAGACAGGTAACTTGAGTTATCAATGAATGTCGGCAAAGGGAATAGGAGTGAGGTCAAGTTAGGGCTAGCAATAGAGATAGGAGATCAGTGCCTTACATGCATTGGGAAATGGATTCAGTATCAACACAACATTTCGGTGAACCCACCTAGGATATACCTTGATCTATGGACCTAGATAAGTATTTGGCCCGAAAGATTCATGTTACAGGAAAACCAGCAAAAGGAGGGCTAGCGCTAGGGCTTGGAGAGGCAGATATGCAGCTCTAGAGCCACCAAGAGACTATCAGCTCAGCTTTGGAGGGGAACTGAGATCAGGATGGCCCGATCTACAAACCCAATTTAGCAAATTTGAGTAAAGATCAGATTTGGAAAAGTCAAAATCTGATGAGGGGGGCTAGGAGGCTGAAAGTCAACTTTTCAGATCTAGGGCAACTTGGAAGGAACTAGCTCAGCATTAGGGGTGTTCTATAGTGCTCAAGCCCTGATCTATCAGCCTAGCTTATCTGATTTCAGAAAAAGTAAACCCCGAAAAAGTCCAATTTTCAGTGAGGACGCTAGGGTTGTTTCAGTCAAAAACTCAGATCTAGGTCAAACTGCCATCAATCTAGATAGCGTTGAGGGTGATTTGGACTGTGTGGGACCTGATCTATCCATCTATGAAGTCAGAAATCATAAAAATTCAAAACCCTAGCAGGTAAAATTTTCAGTGGGGGTTTATGCATTTTTCTAGCTAAAAATCATATCTAGGTCAAACCAGCAGGAATTTGACCAGCGTTGCAGTAAGTTTAGTGAAGGGGAGGCTCGATTTATGAAACCCATAAATGGTTTGGCCAAATATCGGATGATTCCCAGATTTAGTGCTTTTTAGGGTTTTTATTATTTTAGGAGTTTTAGAAAAATTGAAGTAAGGCAAGGTACAATGGATTAAAATATAAAGAGAAGAGACTTACCTGTTATATCTTACCTAGAAATTCTTGTAAAATTCTTTAACAGTGATGATTCTTTCTATCCCGATCAATTCTGGAAGATCTAAGTGATTTCAATGAAGGATGTAAGCCACAAGCCACCAATGCGCCCCTTACCCTGCATGAGCAAATGTCAACAATATCATATTTTCTAAGACAAGATAAAGAAACCAAATGCTACAGGAAAGTAAAACGAAGTAATCATAGATCACAATGAAACTAATGAAAACCCCCTGATCCAAGATGAAGATAACCTAACGAGTTAAGGCCCCCTGCAAAAATGCTCCAGCCAAAACGCCCTCCTGTAGACAAGACAATGATAGCAGAAAAATATAGATCTCACATGAATTTCCATAATGTTAGGAAGCAGAAGACTATCGAATAACCATTTGAGAACATTAGATGCAAAGTAGATCCAAAAAATATCCACAGAAAAATATTTCTATTATTTAGATTCAAGAGCCAAAGACCATTTACAAATGAGAAGCTCTCTCATTTAAATAGAAATGAGAGAATGAAAATCATAACCAAATCCTAACCACTTTCAAAATGAGTGGCTGATATTAAAAGATAAAATGTTCTAATCAATGGTTGAGATGATCTCAACATATAATACATAGATCAATATAGCCATAAAGTACCAAAGTGGACTAAATCATCCATACAGAGGGTAACCCACTCAACAAGAAATAAATGAAGCACATGGTGGGTCCAAGGAGTGTTTGACTAACTCCCTCTGGGTGTCTCCATGGCACAATAAAATAATATAATAATTTAATTCTTTGAGTTTGTGCCTCCTTGAGGAAATCGCGAGCCTCCCAAAAGCTCCAAAAAATAATATAAAAATGCCCAAAAATAGGTGTAGGCCCAAATAAATGCTGCAACTGCTGGAGAAGGTGTGGAGGACATCACTCTCATCATTGTGACTCATTACATGTCATTTACTTTCCTTAGTAGCCCAAATCGATTTCTTCAATAGCCATTTAATCATTGTTTAATCTGCCTCGGGAAATGTGAACCTGCCAAAACAACCTCCTAGGGTGCCTGTGTTGTCAAACTGATCCCACCAAGCTCTCTAGGATGGGGGTACTATGGTACAAACAAGTGGTTGTACCACCTATTCCCATACACCGTCCTAGGAGATCCAAATAAAACATCTCCCTCCTAAAACATATCAACTTGTAAAGAAGAACTGCATCAGAAAGGCAGAATGAGCCTGATCATGTCTACCAGTGCCCGAAACTGGAAATAAACTATCTCATTAGACTCAAAGAGTCCAAATCCATCTAAGGTGTATACTCATACCCCTCACAAGTCTCTATCTGATCATCAATCATATCCAATAAACAATATAACCATTTGTAAATGATCAGACACCAATAATAACTCAGATTATCATCCATCTGCTGCAAGTGTTAAAAGGATAAGACATGCTCTACAACTCATTCAAGCAATAATCAAAACAAGTAGCATTCATTTCACTGGTGGTACATCAACCAATACATATATAAGGCTTTATTTATTATTACTCAGACTTAGACTTTCAGGACTATACTCACTTCATAGTTGTAGTAAATTTGCTAGTGAAGGGTGAAGGATGAAATTGACAAGGCTAAAGAAAAGGATGAATTCCTACTCAACATCATGACACTTTGGATAATGGAAAGAGAATACTCACTATAACCAATGTCGGACAAACAACAACACAAGGAATGGCAGTGCCTCACAAATGGGTGAGCTATTTAGAGAGTGCTTATTCAACTTAGGCATCATGACTACATCAATCTTGATTCAAGTTCATTAGTATCATCATTTTATTCCATGGCCTTTTTGGCCTATATGACCCTTTGGGACTTCACCAGTGCTTAAAAGCACAGCTAATCACAGCTTTCATCTGGGACATATTTATTTTATAAGGTCAGCAATATTTGGATATAACATATTTTTAACCATTGCTTTTTTGGACCTTCTCTTATACCCTTCAAGGGGTATTTTAGCATTTCATTGCTCTTTCCCTCTTTACATATGTTAAGAAACACAGTATTAGCGTTTTCATTTTCCACAGGCGCATACATAACACTTTCCAATAAGTAGTACATGAGCTTTCAGTTTTAGCCAACAACATCTCAAGTGCCCAGGGGGAGTTCTGCACAGTGCCAAACATCAGGACAATCGACCAGAATGATTTAGGCATACAATCCAACTTACCAAAGGCAAGTTTTGTCACCAACTCAGAGCCGAGACACAATATAAATAGGGAGGCTTGTCCAACAAAGGTTCTAGCGAGGGTAAAGGTCCTCCATGCCACAAGTCAAGAAGTCAGTCAGGTTGAAAACTAAACTGGAAGGTAATGGATGGGTGGAGATAGTGAATGATGAATCCAACACTAGAAAGACAAAACAATGGTGGGAATGGCTACCTCTATTCTCCCTAGGGAGGGTAAAACCAATGAGTATAGATCAGGAACTTCAAATTCAGAGTAGGGACATCAATACATAAATATAAATACATCCAAGTCCATATAATTATCACCGCCAAATCATGACACCACATGTTAATACATGTCACCAAAATGAGTGTAAGAGCAATGATAACCATAACACAATATAAAAAGATGAGTCATAATCATGCATATAATCCATCTGAAACATCATCTGTCCAATGAGAAAGCACTGATATAAAATTGGGCATCAAAAACTGCTCTGTAATGATTAAATGGCTACATTGATCCTCAAATCTGAGTGTCCTGAGACTCAGTACTGACATGGGAGAGTACAATAGTCCACTAATACAATAATGATCCGTCAAAACTGCTCATCTCAGCATCTCATATATAAGAGATCTGGCTGAAAAAATGTACTGTGTTTGAAAAATAGAATATGGTATCCTAGCTACTATATATGTGATAACAGAGAGTATCAAAATCAAGATTTAAAAAAATCACACTTAGCTTTAAAAAACTTAAAATATCTAAGACTTCAAGGCCCTGTATGCTCTTGTGACCACTGTAGGCCTTTGGTTGGATCTATGGGACAATCAAAAGGGATTGAAGTGACTAGTAATTAGTAAAACACATCAATTAATCCCTACAAGTGAAAATCCGGCACTTATACGATTTTATTAAGTTATGGGGAAATTCTGCAAGTGAAGCGGTAACCACTAGAAAGTGACCACATGCTACCGTTAGGCTACACCCTCATTTGGTGTAGTGTTGAACACAGCCTCATGAATCTATCTATCCCACATGTCACTGTAAGAGCCACTTCTTGGTAACTCCGGACACATTCCTCGTACCTCCGGGTATATCTGGAATACCCTTTCCCTTCATAAAATGACCACTACCAAATTAATAATAAAATTTACTAAGAACTGACCCTCCCTAATTACTCACTTAATAATCTTAAAACTGACCAACTGAGACAACTACAATACTTCACGAGACTTCACTAGCAACCCTTTAAACAAGCAGTCCACTAGCACTGATCAATTTTTTCAATCTGGTTTATTTTCTTTATTAAGTTAATCATTGTGTTGTGTGGAATGTTATTTATGCTAGTTAATTAAATATTTTGCAATTATCTTTGTTTCAATGTCTTATTGTATCTCATCTCCTAGAATAATTGTTATATTATCATAGATTAAACACCATATTTTATTTTACTAGGGACCACTCCCCTTGGCTTTGCTAGGAGAGAGCCTAGACGGAGGAGTCAAGATCAAGTGACAACACTTGACTCTTGGTTGCCCCCAAGGTCACACCTAGTGGCTTGAATATTTCTGCCATGTGACCCGAGGTGTGAATTAGGCAGCAACAGAATCAATTGTAACACTTCGTTCTTATTTGCTGAGGAACACATAGTTCTTTTTTGGTGAGGAACAATCCACATGATTCCCCCAATCTTCCCCATCATATCCAAATGGAGGATGGTGTTAATCACCAATCGCAAGAGTGCTGGTAGCTCTAGGGACTCCACTAGATTTGAACCTATGACTAATAGCCTCTTGATTCTCAAGAACCCCTTATATCTTCCCCATATTTTTTGAATGGGAGGTGGTGACCTAGCAAGATTACCTTAAATTTAAACCTATGACCTCTTGGAAATATGTAAAGACTTGTTTGAGCTAACCCTTTGGAGTGTCTATATGTGTATGTATCTTCATAATTAAATTGCTTTCAATTTTCCGTCATCCATATGGTAGGGGGTTTAATTATTTCAAGTGTGAAAAGGATAGCAGCTTAACATACTCCCTCATATTTGAACATGCAGCCTCTTGGCAATATGCCTTTAAACAATGGATTTAAATTGATTAAGCTAACCCTCTCAACTATATTTCGGGGGGGAACACTCCCCCTTTCTCAACAATTTCGAATCGAAGGTGGATCAACAATTAGCGACAAGAGTGGTTGGTGACTCATCAAAATCCCCCAAATTTGAAAATGTGATCTCTTGGACATATGCCTTTAAAGAGTGACTTCAAAACAACTGAGCTAACCCTCTAGGTTATGTCTATGAGAGAGACCTCTAGGCACTATTCCTTTAAATAGTGACTTCAAACCGATTGAGCTAGCCCTCCGTTTTTTTGTGTGTGTGTGTGTGTGTGTCAATTGGGTGTAGCTTGAGTAGTTGTGAGAGAAAGTTGTTGTCCTCCCTTCCCACATAACCTTGTGTCGTGTGTGTGTCTTTGTGTCTCTGTTTTTCTGTCATTTGTATTTAGCTCAAGTGGTTGTGAGAAAAAGTTGTTATCATCCTTGCCCAAGTGAGTGAGTGTGTGTAACACCCCGGTTTTGAACCCTATTGCATTTAATTGTACACGATGTAAATGTTGTATTTAATCATGGTGTGGAGCTAAAGGCAAAATCCCCACCATCAATTTAGTGTCTTATGTATTGACGATTAAAATCGATGCCGATGGTTTATGTGCTAGGCAGGCAAAATATATTTTGAGACATCATGTAAAAATGTGAATCAATAAAAATACCACAACTAGCTATGCACTGCAACGTGAAATAAATGGGGGCATGATTTCATAAGGAATAGGGAGGGGAAATATTCAAACCCTTGATCCAATAGGGTAAAGCCAAATGTCAAAGGGAGAATGCATAAAATTGTCAACTACCCATTTTGTCTTTTTGTGCCAAACATTTATTTCTGCCAGAAATTGGTTGAGGAAGTTATTTCCTTGGGATGGGAAATGTATGGAGGTCATATTCGAATTAGGAATACCACCAATTTTGGAAAAAACATGTTTTGGCTTATTGGGCAAGTAAGAGCCCATAAAATAATTCCTCACCCGTTCTCTCATGCAAATGAAGGTGGTTGAGCTCTCTCCTTCACGATTTCCTGCAGTTTTCTTCATTCTCAATGGTTGGGAACCTGTTTTTGGTGTTACTGAGTGAATGAGAGAAGAGATCCACGATTTTGGGGGTTTAAGAGGATGTTTTTCCTTTCCTCACACAGTTGAGCTTGCTAGGCATTTTCCCCTCATGATTTATTTTGTTTCCTCACTCCTTCATGCCAAAAAATCCATTTTTGTTATTGCTGAGTGAATGGCCATAAGGGATTCGTGATTTGTGGGTTTAGGGAGGTCATTTTTGCTCCTGTAATGCCCATAGACATTTTTTATGAATTTGAATCCACGAATTTGGGGTTTATAGAGGTCGTTTTTACCTCTATGAAGCCATTAAATGTTTCCTTAAATGATTTTCCCACCTGGGTCTTTTTCCCCCATTTACCATTTTTGATTTTGGTACCCAAGCCGTTTTTGTTCATACCAAGAACTTGTATTTGGCTGTGAAGTGCAAACTTGTGTTGGCTTGGCTGAATAAGTCCAAGAAACCCATCTGTTAGATGGTATGACGGTGTTTGGGTGTGATGGTTAACTTGGCTGAGTAAGTCCAAGGAACCCATATGTTATTGGCTTGTTGCCTTAGCAGTTTTTGAAACCCATCTGTGTGTTGGTTTGACTGTGGATGTATGGTCTTTTTGTGTATGAGACTGTTGTTCTCTTATTCCTTGTGGGAATCATGCCCAGCTCAGGGTTGGCAGTGGTGCTGACAGATTGATGACCACACTGGCCTGTGGTTGGGTGGAACGTTGCAGCGACATAGTTAGTTGCGAGGAAGCTTCTTCTCAAGATAAGTATTTTCTTGTGTATTTAATCTCTGCAACTGTATTTACTTGTTTTATGAATTATGAACATGATGAATGTGTTGAATAAAATGTATTGTTTTTGTTGTATATTGCATTATGCATCTCTGTATGTTTTTATGTTCAATGTATTTTTATTATCATGTTCATGGGCTAGATTGCCCAGGTCTGATAGAGAAGATCAAAGTGTTCGTCGCGTCCTCACCGTGCTATAGAGGGGAGGGGATGTGACAGTGTGTGTGTGTGTGTGTGTGTTCCTGACAATTGGGTATAGCTCGATGAGTAGTAAGGGTGTCTAGGCATGTACAAATCACCTATATATGTTGAATATGTTGTTATCAAATTATTAGATCAAAGCACTACCAATGCTTACATAGTTTCAACCTACCCACCTAGTCCCTACCCTAGAGCCCCTAAAACATGTTATCATATTCATATAAACAACACAATTAACTATTCTATCAAAGATTAGGTGGAAAATAAAAATACTAATAATAACAATAAACCCTCCTTATGCCACCCACCTTATTATCAAAGATAAATAAAATTACCACCCATCTTTTTTTTAAGTAAGAAGTTTTAATTATATAAAAAAGAGATGATTAAAATCCGAAAACATAGGCACCTTCTTGTTGAGAAATTCATTATCTGACCCTTTGTCCAACAACAACCTTGACAGACTATCTAGACCATATGACCTTTTACATAGTATATCTTTGCCATACTAGGAATTCACACATATTTGTTCTTGAATGATAACAAAATTCACTACTATCACCTACGGGAACCAATCAACACTAAACATAGAAAGACTTCTAGATCAAACAACTACTTATCGAGGAAGATATTGGGATTTAAAACCCATAACAACATGACAATTATGTGACTATCATGACACATACCATTATAACATAATGTACGAGAGCTTAGGGATGCGCCCTTGGTGAATGCTACCTTCTGCAGTCGGCTTGATCTTCAATGGTGGAAGGGCTAGGGGAGACTTCCCTGTAGAATAAAGTCCAATTTTGATTCATCTGCTTCGATTCATTGGCCATGTCTGCCCTCCATTGCACCAGCTGCTCCTCATCTTCACTCATCTCCTTCCTCTCCCACGCCGAGCGACCAATCAGATTTTTCATCACCCAAAAGAGTACCACGGTCCTTTCGTATAGGACGAGTCTTCCCACATTGTAATTAGGATCCAAGATCCAATCCTCTACCTTAAGACATTCCTTATGGAGAGTGTCCCTATCCAGATCTGCCCACAACTGCTTCTTTGTATCATTTATCTTCTATTAAATCTCCTTGGGGAGCTCTATTTCAAACATTTGGGATTTCCACATGGATTTCTTCTGAGCCCTGAATGCCCATGTAGTCTCTTCCTGATGGCATAACAATGATTCCCCTTCCCTTTATGTCTGACCATGTATCTGTCTACGCTACTTCGCTGAGAGTCCCAAGTATCGCAACCCCACGTCCCTTTGTCTCAGATAACAACTAAAACAATGTACATACAACCTTTGTGATTTTTTCCACCACCCCTTGTTTTCCTAAATAGTAGCTTCCTCTTATGATACATGATTAGAGTACTACATACTATGATGCTATGCGCATGGTTCATAGTCCAGAGAAAATATATCCATATAGTCGCCTAGATTTTCCATTCCTTCCATTCATTTATGCACATATGCCAATGATTCAAAAAGATGGTTCCTTGATCATGATTCTTAGCGGAGTTAAATCCAACATGCCAATCACCTAAGATCACCTCCCAGTTATCTATCAATCCCCTTGTCCGATTAGTGGACCAGGCCCGCTCGGTGTCCTTCCCTCCCAGTTTCATTACTGCTCTGCATGTCCAAGTGTGTGAGATTGGTACAACTGTCCCTAGTTATTGCATCCATCATCTCACTCCAGTCCTTAGCTTTAACTACTATGTGGGTTTCCATCTTGAGGTTTGCTAGCCTTTCGGCCACCTTATTCCCTAGTCTTCTTATGTGGTTAAAGAGAGCTGTCGTCCTCGAGTCTAAGATATCCTTAAGTTTTTCCCACCTGCCTTCCAGCCTCCATGAGTGTGCCACCTAGGCACTTTGGCTATCATGCAGGATTTCCGTATCCATTTGGATTACCACATGGGAATCTCCTTCTACAACTATGGGAGTCCATCGATTCTCCTTCATCATTTTCATTCCCTACAGGAGCTCTTCTATCTCTGCAGCATTATTGGTTTACCAGTCGATGAAACAATACTTGAATCCCTGCATGCTTCCTTTGTGATCACGGATGATACACCCATAACCAGCTAGGCATGGGTTTCCTATCGACGCACCATCAAAATTGAGTTTGCAATATCCCAAGGTCATCATTCGCCTAGTGTCCCATCGAGCATCTTCCACCTATGAGGGTATTGGAAGTATCCAGGAATTCAGAATGATATCTTCTACGCTTGTAGCCTCCTAGTCTGAGCTATCCCAGGATTTGGTATTTAAAGTTTCTTGCATCCTGTTTGTGATGATATCCCACACTTTGCTCGAGGTCATAAATTTCCCTTGGAAAGATCTAGAATTTCGCTCCCTCCATATTTCCCAGAGCACAAAATAAGGAAAAATTTCCCATAACGAATTCAGAATGGGATTCTAAAAAGGGTTGTTGGTCCATTCTATGAGCATTCGGTCCAGATTTTTCTTAACCCAGTCAGATCTTCTGGATTTGGAGGCACCTTGATCCCACATGTTGGAAGCAAATGGACAGGCATCCAGTAGATGGCTTATTGTTTCTTCTTCAAGTTCACGCAGGAAACACCGAAAAGGTCCAACCATTCCTCTTTTCTTGATATTTTCTCCTATTAATTTTTTTTTTCTTATTACCAGCCCGCTGAAGATCGATACTTGAGGACACAATTTTTCTTCCAAAGTTTCTTCCACTTCTGATCCATTGGTTAGATGTCAGCCCCTATCAATAATTCGTAGGATTCCTTCATTGTAAATGAAATTTTTGGGCGGTATCCCCACCGAAGCTTGTCTTCCCCTAAGTGTGTTCTAATTCACCTGTTATTAAAGGCTTCTTCCATTCTATCCATGTTCTCCCCTAGACCTAGGTGTTCCCACCATTCCCTGTTTTCCCAGACCCGGAAGTCTTGGTCATTTTCTTGGTGCACCCATATGTCCTTAACCTTAGTATTTCCTTGGCTAATACATTCGTGAATGGGTCATTTAATTTCCACTTTGTGAAATAGAGGGGGCATTTTCTACCATGAATCCTCCCATACTATGGATTTTTGGCCATTCCTTACTTCCGAGAAGTTGTGGTCTTGGATCAACCTCCTTCCCATCCATGTTGTTAGTCATATGTGAGATCCTAGGATATCTTTTGAAAACCGGATGAGATTTCCTCTATCCCAATCTTCTACACACTTCATATTCCAAACCTTTGCCCAAGGTTCTTGATAATGGGTAACCCATCTCCACCACAACTTGGCTCTTCTCACCACATTCCCTTGTTTAAGGTCTCGAAGGCCTAATCCCCCTTGATGTTTAGGGGTGCAGGATGTTTCCCATTTAACCAGTGCCCACTTCCACCTTTCATTGGATTTGTTCCATAGGAATTCTTGTTGTATGTTCCTTATATCTTTCGAGATGGTCTTTGGAGCCGCCAAAGTAGAAAAGAGATAAACCGGAATTTCCTGTAAGACTAATTTTACTAGGACCAATCTACTAGCCAAATTAAGGAACCTCAAGGTCAAGTTGGTCAACCATTTTTTCATGTTGTCCAACAACTCCTTCTAGGATCCCTTTTTGGTTATTGAATTCACCAAAGGGGTTCCCAGATATTTGGATGGAAGGGAGGTCTCATGGAAGCCCAATATATGATAGATGTTCCTTCTAGAGATCCAAGGAGTCTTAAAGAAAAAAACCTGGGATTTTTGGTCATTGGTTTCCAGACCTGATGCTTTACTGAAATTGGAGAGATTGTCTTTGAACTCCCTATATTCTTGGACTGAGGGATAACCCATCAACATGGTATCATCCACAAACTAATGATGAGTTTGTTTATCTTCCCTTCAATGAACTTTTAGTCCTCTAATATCATTGTTGTCTCACAAATCCTAAATTGACCTTTCCAATCCTTCCACCATAAGAATGAAGAGAAATTGGGATAAGGGATCTCCTTGTATTATCCCCCTCGAGGGTTTGATGAGACCCGAAGGCACTCCAATTACCATAATCAAGAAGAAGGATGAGGAAACTAGGTTCATTATCCACTCAACCCACTCATTCTGGAAACCAAAATATGTTAGTATACTTCTCATAAATTTCCAGTTAATTTTGTCGTAGGGTTTAGCTATGTCCAGTTTCACCATCATTCCCGATATTTCTTTGTTTTTATAGAATGAAGCATTTCATGGACCAAGATAATAACATCCGTTATCTGTCAGCCCTCCACAAACCCTAACTGTTCTAGGGTAATCAGGTAGGGTAGGATGGGTTTGAGTCTGTTCACAATCTCCTTAGTTATGATTTTGTAGATTACATTACACATGTTTATGGGCCTAAATTTGTCTGGCAAATCGTCCCCTTCACACTTTAGTATGAGAGTGAGAAAGGTAGCATTGAAAGCTAGAAAAATATTCCTTGAAACCCTAGAATATTCTACTATCTTCCAAACTTCTATCTTGATGAGGTCCCATAAATGGTGAAAGAAGTTCGTCATGAATCCATCTGGCTCGAGGCATTGTCCTCTTCCATCTGGAAAACTAATTCCTCCATCTTGACAAGGGAAATAGGATTTATTAGGAGTTCATTTTGTTCTTGGGAAACAAGAGAAGGGATGTGCCTTGTTATTTGGTCAATGTCTCCCCTTCTATCCTATCTTGGTTTAGACATTATGACCTTGAAATGTTGGTTCAAGGTTGTTTCTATTTCCTCCCTGGTGTCCACCCTTTTCCCCCTGGAGTTCTTAATTGAGAAGATTTTGTTTCGTAGCCTGTTCTGGATAACTAAATGCTGGAATAATTTTGTATTTCTCTTCCCCACTTTTATCCATTGATTCCTCGATTTTTAGCGCCAAATAATTTCCTCTTGCCTTTCCCTCTGCTCAATTTTTAAACATAGGCTAAACCCTTCCATCTGTAAATTGGTAGTGTATCCGTTACTCATTCCTATGGTCTAGATCTCCTATAGTTGAGTTTATACAATCTTCTTATCATGAAATATATTTCCAAACTCCTCCTTTTTCCATTTTTTAACTCTTTCTTTCAGTCCTTTTAGCTTGTGTTGGAACTTGTACATACTTTGGCTAGATTCTTCACTCAGTTCACCAACCAAGTCTTGATATTTTTAGTGAAATATGGATTCCTTAGCCAAAATTGTTCGAACCTGAAGGGTTTTTTGAATTGCGAGCCCAACCCTCTCAACATTATTTCAACTGGGCAGTGATTAGATCCTGCTTCTGGAAGGATTGCTGAATGAAGTTCACTTCCTAAGTCCATTATCGATTCTGAAACAAAAATTATATCTAGGCGATAAGCAATGTGTCTGTCCCTCGATCTATTATTGTTCCATGTAAAACATACTTCCCCCGGGATTATGTTTACTAGTCTTAATTCTTCAATGGTGTCTCTAAAGGACTCACAATATTCTTCCTCCAAACGGCGTCGACCTCCTTTCTTCTTCGCCAAAGAGGTTTTTAGATAGAAGTCCCCCCCTAAGACCTAGTGTCTCCCTCTAATCTCTTCATGGATTTTTCAAAGCGAATTGATAAAACTGCTTTTTTCTCCAACAGTATGAGGTCCGTATACATTTGTCACCACTCCTTCTAATGAGAAACCAATTACCTTAAAATTTGTAGATATGAAGCCCTAATTATCCTGAAATCCTCCTAAGCTCACCCTATTGGGATCCCACATGATTCCTAGGCCTCCTGCATAGCCTCTTGCATCTACGCCTATCCCTACATTACCCTTCCAAATTTTCTTGCCAATTTCCATGATCTGAGTCGATGGGCACTTAGTTTCTTGAAGAAACACTATGGTCAAATTTGTTCTCTTGATATTCTTGGTCAGGATATTTTATTTTTGGGAACTATTTAAGCCCCGAATATTCCATGATATGATCTTCATTAAACAAATTCCAAACCTAGAGTTTCCTTGATGGTAGGATACTGGCCTGATTCTACCAGTCGTTGGCCTGCTTTTGCTACTCTTTGCTTGTTCGATTTCCTTCCTGTCTTCTTGCTTGGCTCTTCGTACTTTCGCTTATTCTCCTTATGAGATCCTGAACTAATCCCCAATTGATTTGTCGCCCTTGATTTGAGAATGGATTCTTTTAACAATATAACTTGTTCTTGCGGGACATATCCTTTTTCTACATATGCACAAGCTTTCTCAATTCCTTCCAGGTCCATATCTCCTATGTCCATATCCTCCTCTTTGTCCCATGTGTCTCGATCCACAACATCTAGGTTTCTCTCTTATGTGGCCTCATCCACAATATTTCTAGGTATCTCCATTCTCTCCTGGTGGGGCTGATCCACCTATTTAAGTTCTAGATGCTTCTCGAGGGTTTCCTCCGAGAGTTCCTCAAGAACATCGAACTTATTGGTCACTGAGATATTTTTATTCACCTCCTGGTTGTCCATATTTCACCTGCTCTGTCCAAGAGGAAACCCGAGTAAACCCTTTATCATTCTTTTCCTCCTCCTTCCCAGGTGTTGGTTTTGGAATGTTCATGGGGCATTCCCTAAACAGGTGACCATATTCATGGCACCTTCGACGCCGAAATGGGATCTGTTCATAATCCAGGGTTTGCATCCAGTCCTCGTCTTCCCATGACATTCTGATTGCTTCTACAAGTTATTTGGTGAGATCCATATAGACACAGATCCTCGCATATTCTATGTATATTTGGATCTTGGTCTATTTTGATATTTTGATGAATTTCCCCATAGTGTTCCCCAAATATTTAAAAATTTTCGGGTCTCGGTAGCCACACAACAAGGAGTACATCCTGATCCATACTGGCGCTACTTTCATGTCTTCCTTATCCAGGAATAACTTTTCCTTCCAAGGTTTCAAGGATAAGCCTACCAAATAGAAGAAATACGGGCCCCCATCTAGAACTCTGTTCCTATCTTCCACATTAAAAAAGGAAATGGTGAAAAAACCCTTGGAACCCAACTGTAGATCATAATGACCCTTGGGTTTCCAAGAAGAGTTTATCCACCAGACTATGGCTTTTTCCAAAGGCTGCATTCCCACAAACTTCTCGACTAGAGCATGATCTTGCATATACTAAATGTGATCCCTAATCTTCGACGATCTGACCCGCATTGTCAGAATCGGGGCCTCTTTGGGCATGCATTGCCTTAGATTCTGATCCATCGGCCTTCCTTTTTGGATATGGGTCTGATCTAGAGATAACAGAATGTCCCCGATATGCAACCCTATTGAGGCATATGCCAGGGAGGCTGGCTCGCCTCCCGCTTTTCCTTCCTCCATACTTTCTCCATTCCGCCCCTCTTTGCAATTCTCTGAAAATTCCTTCCCCCTCCCTCAAATTACCATCCATCTTATTATCACTTTTGAAACAACATTATCATTTATAATGTAAATTTTCTTCTTTCTTACTTGAGAATGCACTATTTCAATAATGAAACAATTCATGTGCACTTAACTTTCTATGTTGATATTCAAGTTTTCCTTCTACAAATACCTTCTTTCTTCTAATATTCTTGTATAGAATTTTGTGTTTTGGATGCAAAATTAGTAAATTGTATGATTCCTAATGGTGTGTACTCTATAAAAATGGTTGGTATGGAGTTTCATGTGCAAACCAAATTGTAAAATAAGATTGTTAGCATATTGGATTGTTCTAAAATGTTTTTGTATGCTTTTGTTGAAATCCTTGATTTATTGAACAAGTTTCATTCATGAAATTATATCATATAAATTTTAAAATTTTAAAAATTGTATTATATCACATAAATTTTAAAATTTGCAAAATTGTAATCCTTCTTTATTTGAACATTTCTCAAAGAATTGTGATTTAATTTTAATTTTCACTTATACACTTTGAAAATTAAAATTGAGATTCTAACTATCAACAAAATGATAAAATGTAATCACTAAATGTTCTAACGAACTATCAAACGATATCAATAATTAGTTAAAAAAACAAATATGATTCTATAGCACCATATAACAATATAAAATTTATACAAGCACCCTTTAACATTAGGTACCATGTTTTTGATTATTTATACTTTAGAGACAAAGATGCACCATTATTTCTCTATTAATGCTATACGAGTTACAAAAGGTTATGGAGGAGGAGAGCATAGAGAAAGGGTTGGTGGATTTTTAGAAGATCAAGAGGAGTTAATTCTTAAGTCAATTTCCAATTCAAGGAACACATTGCTAGAAATTTGGTAAGGGTTTATGATTTATAGCGAGAAAATCATCAAGGTTCTAGGGGAGGTTTCTAACATACCTAGTCCTAAATGTACAACATCAAGAGTCATTCTCCATGAGACTTGCATTGTATCAAGTCTGGAACTTATGTTGTATCAAGTTCAGAAACTTATGTTGTATTAAGTTAAGAGACTTGTGTTGTATCAAGTTTGGAACTTATGTTGTATTAAGTTCAGGAAGCTTGTGTTGTATCAAGGTCGGAAACTTGTGTTGTATCAAGAATGGTCTTGTGTCGTATCAAGACCCTATAACTTGTGTTATATCAAGCTACAACTTATGTTGTATCAAGTCACAAGGTTATACTATGTGATGCATTACTAACCATGGTCATTCGAGATGGATAAATCTATTAAGTCTCCTCTAGAGACTAATAACCTATAAAGTGAATTACTTTAGCATATGACTATATGGTTCGGGGTAATATATATGATCATTAGTATGCGTGACAATTCTTTTGAGTATAATATGATATGATAGATGCTTAAACATATACTATACAATAAGATAAATAGATAATCAATAAAGAGATTATGAGAGAAAGAGAATTCGAAGTGAACTCAAGTTATAAAGCTCCAGTTAAATATGAATGCCTCAATCAGTGCTTTAGTTATAGCATCAGTTGAACTATTATGGATCAACATTTAGTTAAGTAAAGAAGAGCTCACTGTTCATCAATCAACAAGATTCAATTAATAATGATTAACTACGTGATTAAAGAAAGATGGAATAGTTAACTAAAGTGTTTAGAGTTTATTAGACTAACATAAGGCACTTAATTAATCAAAGGACGACACTCCAATTAAGAAAGTGTGATGCATGGGACACTTGATTTGTTGCACTATGATACTTATATTATCCTGTTAACTAAGTGATAAATATCCAGTTAGAGATTGAGTTCACTCCAATGTAAGTTAACTATTAGTTAAATTCCTTGATTGAATGTATGGCGCATTAGTTGTGCATGATGAATATTCAAGGCATGGATTGATTATTCCATAAAGGCAATTCAAAATTGTAATGTATGTGTGGCTAATTCTCATGCAACCATTCACTAGGGTTTGCAAGGAAATCATTATGGATTGTTATTAATATACTAAGCATATTTAAAGTTCACACAGTTGTAATAGGGGATCTCTCTTCTCTATTTCTTTGTATTCTCTCTTATCGGGCAATCTGCTTATTTTGTAAAAGTCATTCTCTGCAATCTATCTATTATACTCTGAAGAATTGCTGAGGTTTTTCATCCTCTCTATTATAAGGATTTTCCCCATGGTACATCTTGTGTTGTGGATAAATTATTGTGTGTGATTGAATTGTTAATTGTTGTAGGTCCTCAACATACCACCGATAAAAGTTTTAAAGTTCAAGAATCTCTATTATTGCTCAAAATAGTAACACCTAGAACCTTAGAAGTCCTAAATGATTCAAACGATGAACCAAAAAAGTTGGAGGCATTGATCAAGTTTTCAATGTGTAAGGTGAAAAGACATTTGATGATGTCAAGGAGATATGTCCCATATCAGAGACAACATATGGCACATGGGTTGTCATACCTCAAGTTAATTTTGATTACCTCAATGTAGTGAATCCTTTACTCTTGGTGATGATAGGGAACATGAACCCTTCCAAAATTGTGAGGAATCAAAGGAGGTTAAAAAAGATAGGGTTTGGATAATGGGCTGGAAAGGAACTAGGATTGGCGATGGGTTTGGAGGTTTCCTAAAAAAGAATAGTTAGGAGGAAGTGAGGGAGAGAACATAAGGAAGGAGAAAATTTTAATCCTAGTGTTTTAAGAAGCAAAAGGAAATGAAAATGCATTAGATCTCAAAAGGAAAAGGTTTGGTTGGTGTTAGGTGAAGGTGTAGGCATGGAAAACATTAACTGGACATTTTATGGGGAAGAAATATTTATAGGTTTTATGTGCTTATGGTTGGAGAAAACTTGGTTTGGAATGTTAGGTTATTTGTCTAGAATAAAGTGGGCCTGGAAGAAAAGATAAAAGGTTGCGAAATATTATGTAAAAACTAAGGAGAATATAATAAAAAAGGAGTATGTTTAGGGTTAGATTATTACTTCAAAGGGGGAAGGATGAAAAGAGTAGGCTAAGGAAAAATAAGGAAATGTATCAAAAAGGATAAATGGAAGATTGGTAATGAGAACTCTCTCTGGGGAAAAAATGAGGGATTTATATTGGGCATTGCAGCAGCGGTGTCAACAAAGTCATTGAGAAAAGGTAAGAACAAAAAGAATCCTTCTCCCAATTTTATATCCTTTGTCAAGTTAGTTTCTTTAAAGTTTCCCTCTTCAGAATTATCATTTATCCAAATTATGAAGGTTCTACAAAGAAAAGTGATCCATCTGAGTGAAAATTTGTTGTCAAGGGTTCATCCCATGTAGATGAAGGCATACAAAATTTTAAGGAAACCTCTATAGTTAGTAGTTTGACCCTTGAGATGGATGGATAGTTCCCTAACGATAGGGGGAAGGAAATTATCTAGATACAAAATTATATCTAGGAAGGACACCTTCCATAAAGAAGAGTTAGGAATGGAATGAATCTCAATCATTCATTAGCGGTTGGAAGGAAACAGGGAAAATTTTAAGGATCCATAATTTTCTCATAGTGTAGAAACCTTGGAGAATCTTACCAATTCTTAAATTTGCAACCATAAAATGTTTTGCCATTTAAAAAAATATTCAAATTTCTAAGGACTATATATATATATTTTTGGATAATTTTGGCAATTGTTTCAAACGGGAATACTCACCTTCTATGGATAGAAGCTGTTTCCCTAGCCTGAAACACTCACAACTAGAACAAAGACGTCACAACAAACAAAAATACTTTTTCTAAGATCAAATAGATGTCTTGAATAAACCCTTTTACCTATCACAAGCTGTAATAGGTTGTCCTTTTGAGTGTTTGATCTCCACAGATTGTCCTGCAAAAAGCATATAACAAATCCTACATAATATTAAAGTAAAAAGTCCAATCTATGATCCCATGTTGATGACTAAGGAGTTCAACAATGAAAGTATTGAATCAGACACAATAACATTCATGGAAAAGGAACTTTTATTTGCATAAATGAAATAGAGAGAGAAATTACAACCAAAGCGTTAGTGTTGGGAACCTATTCCCAAGTAAACCTTGCCTCAAAGACCAAACTTGTCTACCAAATGCTCACTCTTCTTGGCTGGATTTGGAAAGAGTTTTGATGTTGTAACATAAAATTCCTCCCTTTACCCATGGGGAGTGAGACAATATTTAAAGCCATGGGAGGATAAAGTAGGTTGAGGATCTCTTGGGTGAGGTGGAGGGAGGATCCTATTCTTATGAATATCAAGCCCCTGTGGTCCTAAAGCTTAGGGATGAGGATCCATGAAGTCAAGCTTCGAGAAGCTTCTATTTTTCCCTTTTAAAACTCGAGCACCTCTCTTTGTCCAAGCAGACAGAGCGTTACCAAGGGAGCACCGCTCATTGCATAAAGGTAAGTGGCGGTGGCACGGCTTATTTCTCAAGGAAAAAATATGTTATGCATAGAGGTACCGCACATTGATCACGAAGAAAGTGCGGTGGTTATTCATGGCCCACTTTTAACTTCACAACTTGAGGATTTGAGGAAAACACTAATACTTGGATCTCAATATATGATGATGACGAGAAATGTGTGTAACAGAATGCCCCCCAAAGCATGATGCTAGAGGGATAGGATAGGTGAAGGATTTGAAAGAACAAGTTATCACTTTGAGACAAGTTCACTGATTAGAGATCTCCAATAACCAAGATTATTCTACAGTACATTTTTACTTTGATATTTTTTCATATGATGCACGACATGGCTTCCGACTAATGCAACGTGGATCCATGCGAGGCATAAACAAACATGGCTACTAGAATACAAAGTAGATCCATGTGAAAATAACTCAAATTTGGACATAGATACCAGATATACAATGTAGATCTATGTCATACAGACGCAAATTTGAGAACAACCACAACCATACAAATGTGAATCCATGTTAGGACTCATACAAATACTCCATCGCAACCTAGGGAAAGCAATGAGTGCTTAATAACCCAAGGTATTTGTCTCGTCTTCAACAAAGTATGATTCTATCCATGTGATTACATGTCTTGATGTCGAACATGGTAGAAACCACTTGATTACTGGTCAATGATGAGAACTGTTAACAAGTGCCAGGGAGATCACCATTGATGTTAATGATTCCCAAGGTACTCCAGTACATCCCTTCGAATGTGAATATATGTTTTGATGTCGAATAATTGGTTGAATCTTTTGATCAAAGGTCAATGATGTAAACCTATTATCGAAAGCAAGAAAATATGTCATTGATGTATACAAATATCAAGGTATTGTCTTTGTTTCAAAGACTAATTCCTAGATGATGAGCTGGAGTCAACAAGAATAGTCTCATTGAGGGAGGGCCATGATGAATCCCACATCAAAGACATGAAAATTGGAACAAAGTTATAGAATTTGAGTATGAAGTAACCATAATACTCACACAAAGGTAGTTTTGATTATAGATGTGAACTCTCAACACAATTTTCCTTTAAACTTAGGGCGACATGACCAAAGACTTGGCAGCATTGACTGAAGGAGGTGGATAACAGGTCATAATGTGATGATTAACGATGCATTATTTGAAAGACTCAAAGGAGTGACATGACTCATGAAAGTGGATTGACTCGTAATCAAGATGAATACCCAACTGACTAAATGAAATGCAAATAGGTTCCATGTTCAAAGGTGACTAACGACGACCATTATTGCAAGTGAAATATAGTTCCCTTCCCTTACTTTCCCCATCATGATTGATTAGTGCCTCTCTTTTTTTACGAGTTCAAAGAGGGTAACAAACACTCATTTCAACTTATCGTGAGACAATTCCATCCTCATATGTTTTTCGAACCTGAGAAATGAGAGTTTTGTTCCAAAAATAAGGTCTCTTAGTGTTTAGTTTAACGAGTCCATTGAAATTAAACTCAGTATGATTCATGTTTAGAGAATCTGAACGAAACAAAAGAAGACTCCAAAATGTCCTTTTTCGTATGATTTAGTCTCCGAGGCCTGAAAAAGTATAAAATAATACCTTATAGAACTATTCTATTCAATGACTAAAGTATACTTTTTTTCATAACTTAGTCAATCTGAACCGAAAAATGAATAAACTACCATCGGAAAGATGACTCTTCAGGTTCTTTTACCAGCGTGAAGAAGACAAGCTCACTCATCAAGCTTTTCACATTTTAAGAGTGCAAAAAGAGCTTAAAGAGGACTCTATTAGGGTTTATTTTTCATGAAAAAAGGTTTAAGAAGCCTAAAAAAGAGGAAAAAATTGACTCAAAAACTCAGTACTAGGTTTAACGAGCACGACTGAAGTTTCGAAAATAGTGCTTAGAAGATTTTTCCATTTTGTGTGAGAACGAAACAGTAAAAAATAAACTCATTCATATCCAAAAAAAATAATTCTCCATGCCCTGCATGCAATCTTCAAAATGGCTATTAGCCTCTTAAAAAATTAAAAACTAGGTTTGATGGGACTATTTAAGGGTAAAATTTAAATAAAATAATTAAAATAAAAAATAAAATCCAAAAATAGTGAATAAAACATAGTGAATAGTAAAACGTTTTACCATTTTTATTTTTACCATTTGGAGAGCGAAGTAGGTCATTTTGTGTGTAGATTTCAAGTGTAGATTGTAGAGCCCATGGTCAACCATTTCCCAAATTGTTACAGCCAGGTAATTCCTAAGACCATTCTTATCCTTTTAGCGATTTCCATTTCTGATTTAGTGCATTTTTTAAGGTTTTGAGGCATTTTCCCAAGAGGGAAATGTGTTTTCAGGGAAACGCCCTTTTCATTTTTGGGAAGAACGGTGCTCAAGTGACACCATGTTTTTTAATAGAGAAAAAAGCGATGGCACCGCTCTTTAATAGTGCGAAAAACGTGGCACAACAAGTTTCCCTAGAAAGCTTGAAATAGAAGCCAAAAGAATAAGTTTGCAGCAATTTTGATGGTTGCATATGAGTTCTAATACTCCATTCTAATGTTTTGGAAGGATATTTCGATGAAAATAGTGATTTGGAAGGAGAGGGAGCATGAGCTCGATGATATAAGAGGAGGAAATGATGTCGGGACCGTAGCTGCTCTTTGTTGGTGTGGGCTAGTAAAATTCTTCAATGTTCCTAGTGTGAGATCACAGGTGAAGTTACTGGAGTACATTATCAGGATGTGGAATCTTGAGTAGCAATACTTCGAGGTAGGGGCCCATATTATGACTGTGGAAGTAGAATACATCTACTCCCTACAGGTTTTTCCAAGTGGGGAGCACCCATATCTTTGACTGGTCCTCTAGGCGGGGACATCGCTACACAGGGTCTCATAGACCGATATTGCTTCCTAGGAACATAGATGTGTGGAAAGAAGATACCAATTAAGGATGTGATGGATTTACCACTTCAGATGGTATTTTTCACTATGCAGCGTATCTCAAGGAGCTAAGGGTCTCAACAGGAATATCGAGCCCACATGTTATATTCCTTGGAGGTAATGGACCCCACGGCATTCAACTGGGAAGAATCCCTACTAGTCACCTTCAAAGAAAAACTAACTAAGTTTCAATGTGGAGAGATGAAATAATTCAGATATGGTAAGATCATAGTGTCATTCTTTTTTGAGAGAGTACCACACTTGAGGCCACAGGTGGCCTTTAGAGAGCTCAAAGCACACGATCCCCACATCCTCAGATGGGTAGAGGTGATGGCCCGTCATGGTGGCAGAGGATCAAGATTCAAGTATAGGGCTGCATTTTTTTGATGGTTGGATAACCAACTCCTCATGATTGAGGACTATGCATATGCAGGTACTGAATTTTGAGGAGATCCAGACCTAGCTCTGTCGATAGATGGGTAGTGGGGTGACCTCAGTGAGTAAAACACTAAGATATTTATGTTTTTATATTTTTTATATTTTATTATTTTTATGTATGGTGATGAGATCTTCTTTTTATCATGCAGATGTGGGATTAGCACGACCTGAGGGATCTTATCCCATAGACAGGTGAGCTAGGGCTCGATATGTACACTGTGGTGATGATGAGATGACTGAGCTGGAAGAGACCCTCAACCATCTCACTCTATACATTCCATATGTCTTAGTGGATGACCTCCCTAGGAGGCATCAGAGGCACACTACGGGTGTATCATGTTGTTTTGGTTGCTTGCTACGCAGAGTGGCAAGGGATATCATGTGTTACCATGATCAACACAAGGGTTTCACATGATGTATATAGTGAAATATCCTAGCTTCAGTTTTTTTTTTATCTTGTAGTTCTAAAAGTCGGCATGATTCAATCAGGGTCTTGAGACCATATTTTTTGTAAAAACACACACTCTCTCTCTCTCTCTCTCTCTCTCTCTCTCACACACACACACACACACACATGCATATATATACAGACTCATATTTTTGCATCCTACTTGTTTTTAATAATGGAATGTTATTTACATGGGATTTTATGTCTTTTACTGTTTATTTACAATGTGCCATGCTATTTTACTTATCAATGTCAAGAATGAGCAATGTACAAATCTAACATATAATTAGCAAGTGAACCTGCAACTGTATTACATGATCTTGGGATATGTTGATAAGTAATAGATTCAAATGATCTTTCTAGCAGGCATACCCTTCGAAAAAGGTCGAAGGAGTACTGGATTTTAGATGGCATAAACATGATTTAAATGAGAAACCACAAGTTGAGAATCCATAAAGACAACCAATTGATCGATATCACGAGATGCATCTTCAGTTAGAAACCCTATCACTGTGTGATACTCGACGGTGTTGTTGGTGGCCGGACCTATACAAAATGCACCTGAACTAACTAAGTCATTGGCTTGGGAATACAATACCCAAGTGACTGAAGTGAGATTCAACGATGTCATGACAAGCACCATAAGCGAAACCATAGAAATCCATCTGCATAATTTAAAACAAAACATGGGATAAGCGGTATCAGACAAGAAACCCATAACCATATTTAAAATCAAAACCACATTTAAAAGTAAAATGTATACATATACACAAGGAAATGATGCAAATATATCCTAAGCATAGTACATTTTCAGGTACATCCCATTGCGAGGTTTCCCGAAAGGTATCCTGTCATACTCCACAAGCTCGTAGGCCCCCTTTTCCAAGACTTTGCTAACAATATAGGGACCATATCACATTGATTCAAGCTTCCCTTTCCCAAGTTTATCGTGTTTCTAATCATAGGTCGGAACCAGATATCCTTCATTGAAAACAAAGGCTTGAACTGATTTATCATATTGAGCCTTGATCTGTTTCTTATGTGACTCGTTGGCCAAGGCAGCATCTTGTTGAGTCTCATCAAGGTTAGTCATATAGAGAAAATGTTCTTCCTCAGTAGAGGTGTTGGGTAGAATTTCAAAATCTAATTTGAGTGACATAATTTCACACTCAATAGGTATAAAAACTTCTAGTCTGTAGACCAATTGAAAATGTGTGAACCTAGTTTTTGTTTTTACTGAAGTTCTATAGGCCCAAAGCGTGGAAAATAGAGTTAAATGCCAATTGGATTTATGATCTCCAACCATCCTATGAAGCATGGTATTAAGGACCTTTTTAATGGATTCAAGATGGCCATTGGTTTGCAGATAGTATGGGGTTGAGCTTTCATGATCGGAAAACCCAACTTGGCACTCAACTCAGCCATCACATGGTTACGAAAATGAGATCTGTGATCAGTAACTATGGCTTGCGAAACTCCAAACCTAGCAATGATGTGATTAAACAAGAAGAGGGCGGCAGTATTACCATCCTCAGCATATGTAGGCATTGCCTCAGCCCATTTCGTGAAGTAATCAACGACAGAGATAATGTAACCATGCCCCTAGTTGAGGTAGGATTACAATGCATAAATTCAATCCCCCATTTGGCAAAAGGGCCAATAGAAATGATGGGGTGTAACGGAGCAGGGTGGGTGCACTTTTTAGGATAAAAGAGTTGACATAGTGGGAATTTTTTAACTGCTTTATGGCAATCCTTGAAGATCGAAGGTCAAAAGTACCCAGTGCGAAGAATTTTCTCAGCTGTAGCCATCCCAGAAAGATGACCGCCACATGTTCTAGAGTGGCAATAATTCATGACTTGTTCAACCTCTTTGTGAGTAAGACATCGTCGGAGAATTGAATCAATATCACGCCGTTATAGGGTATCATTGAGAATGAGGTAATATTTAGCATGGTGACTAATACGCCAACGATCATCACAGGATAGGTTGAGATGAAATCTTTGAGTTTGGAGATATATGAGCAAATATCCATACCACGGATCTATCATGCTAATCAGGAACAAGACTCTCACCCGGAAATGAATCATTGGGCTCAGTTTCGATGAGAGAACAAGGAAGGTCACACATCAACTCCACAAAGACCAAGGACTTCTTAGAAGTGGTCCTATCAAATTTAAGATCAAATTTCTATAGGATAACAATCCAATGAGAATATTTTCCCCTGAGTACCTGATGAGTCAAAATGTACTACATAAAGTTTTGATCTGCAAGCACAATAGTGTTGTGAAGTAAGATATAATGACGGAAACATTGCACAACAATGACTGTAGACAAAGTTAGCCTCTCCACGTCTGAATATCGGGTTTCAGAGTCAAGAAGAATCTTACTAAGATAGTATACTCACATGCTCTAGACCATTCAAATCGTCCTGAAATATAACCATACCAATGGTAGTAGTAGAGGAAGCAATATAGAGCATAAAATCCTTTGAATAATTTAGAGAGTGCAACACAGGTGAGTGTGTTATAGAATGCTTTAGATTATCAAAATTTCGTTGAGCTTGATCATTCTATAGAAAGGGAGTCATGTGTTTTCACTGCAAAATTGCATACGAAGCGATGAAGAAAGTTTTCCTTCCCTTGCAAAATTTGGAGTTCAGTTATATTGGTCGAGGGGGGAAAGGTCAAAATGGTAGCAATTTTCAAGGGATTAATTTGAATTCCATCCTTGGAAACAACGAAACCAAGAAGGCATCCAGTCTCAATGCAAAGAACACACTTGTGCAGAAAAAGTTGGATATGGTAATGACGACATTGAAGGAAAATGTGCCTAATATGCCTCGAATGATATTCTCTCTGTTGTGAATGAGTAGGCAGGCCATCTAGAAACAGTTCCACTATGTTTTTTATATCATGAAAAGCATAAGACATGGCTCGTTGGAAAGTATCTCTAGCATTCTTCAATCCAAAAGGTAACTTGCGATAAGCAAAGGTTCCCCAGAGACAAATGAATGTCATTTTATGTTGGTTGGCAAGCAATATCTCAATCTGATTATAGAGAAAAGATGACACTTCCAGCACAATTGTCAATTATCTGATCGATGTGAGGGGTAGGAAAGTTGTCCTTTGGACAAGATTTGTTCAAGTCCCTAAAATCAACACAAACCCTAATAGTGCCATGTGTTATCACATATATAGTAGCCGGGCTACCATATTCTATTTTTCAGATTCAATATATTTTTCAGCCAGATCTCCTACATATGAGATGCTGAGATGAGTAGTTTTGATGGATCATTATGTTATTAGTGGACTATAGTACTCTCCCATGCCAGGACTGAGTCTTAGGACACTCAGATTTCAAGGACTAATGTAGTCATTTAGTCATTTGTAGAGCAGTTAGTAATGCCCATATTTGTATCACTGTTCTCTCGTTGGATAGATGATGGTTCAGATGGATTATTTGCATGGTTATGACTCAGCTTATATTATATTGTGTTATGGTTATCATTGCTCTTATACTCATTTTTGTGACATGTATTAGCATTTAGTGTCATGATATGGAGGTCATATAAATATGTGTACTTGAATGTATCTATATTATGTATTGATGTCCCTACTCAGACTTGGAAGTTCTTTATCTATACTCATTGGTTTTACCCTCCTTAGGGAGAATAGAGGTAGTCATTCCCACCATACTTTGTCTTACCGGTGTTGGTTTCATTGTTCATTGTCTCCACCTATCCATTACCTTCCATTTGTGTTTTAACCCAACTTACTACTCGACTTGTGGCATGGAGGACCTTTCCCCGCTAGAGCCTTTGTTGGACAAGCCTCCCTGTTTATGTGTGTCTAGGCTCTGAGTTGCCTAGGATGTGTTTGCTTTCCTGAAACAAGTAGCACTGACATCAATACAATGTATTTGGAAATTAAATGAATATCTATGAAAAATTCCCATTCATGAAAAGTCGTGTTTTTCAACATACATGAATGAAAAGATAGCCTAATGAAATTGGATTTAAAAAAATGAAATATATTGAACATTCATGAAAAGTAGTGTTTTTCAACATACATGAATGCAAATCGTAAAATAATAAAAGTCCATATAAAAATATACGTGGACCAAGGCTATGTAAAATCAAAGGCCCAAAAAGCAATGGTTTCTAAAAGTTCTATCTAAAGATTGTTGGCCTTACTATGTATTGAGTTGGATTGTGAGCATTTGTCGAGGTGAGTAAGCGCCTCTGAAGTAGTTCACCCATTTGTGAGGCACTGCCATCCCCTTTGTTGTTGTTTGTCTGGCATATGGCTAGAGTGAGTATTCCCTCTCCATATCCAAAGTGTCAAAATGTTGAGTTGGTTGTCATCCTTTGTCCAAGCCTTGTAAATTTTAGCCTTTACCCTTCACTAGCAAATTGACTACAACTATGAAGTAAGTATGGTCTTGAAATTCTGATCTGAGTTATAGTTAATAAATGAAACCCTATATATGTATTTGGTTGATGTACTGCCAGTGAGGTGACTGCTAATTATTATGATTGTTACTTAAATGCTTTGTAGAGCATGTCTTAGCTTTTGAACACTTGCAACAGATGGATGCCAGCCTGAGTTATATTTGTAATCTCATCATTTACAAGATATTATTTTGTCTATTGGATATTGTAGATGATTAGGTCGAGACTTGGAAAGGGTATGAGTATATACCCTAGATGGATTTGGACTCCCTGAGTCTAGTGAGACAGCTTGTTTTTAGTTCCGGGCACTTGCAGAGATGATCAAGCTCATTTTACCCTTCTCGTGCAGTTTTGCTTCACTCAATGATGAGTATGAGCAAGGAGATGATTTTGTTTGATATCATAGGGCACTGTATGGGGCGTAGGGGGTACATCCACTTGATTGTACCATAGTACCCCCCTCCCAAAGAGCATGGTTGGCTCAGTTGGATAATGTAGGCACCCTAGGAGGTTGTTTTGGTAGGTTCACATTTCGTGAGGCCGATCAAAAAAATAATTAAATGACTACTGAAGAATTTGATTTGGGATACTGAGGCAAGAAAATGGCATGGGATGAGTTCTGATGATGAGAGTGATGTCTTCCATACCTTCTCCAGTAGTTGCAGCACCTAGATAGGCCCACATATATTTTTCGTGCATTTTATATTATTTTCTGGAGCTTTTGGAGGATCACGATTTCCTCAAGGAGGAGGCACAATTTCACAGTTCAAAATTTGTATTATTTTTATTGTGCCATGGGGACACCCAGAGGGAGTTAGTTAACACTCCATGGACCCACCATGTGCTTCATTTATTTCTTGTTGAGTGGGATCCCCTCTCCTAGAGTGATTTAGTCCACTTTTTATATTATATTGTTATATTGATCCATGTATTATATGTTGAGCTTATCTCTACCATATTCTATTTTTCAGATTCAATATATTTTTCAGCCAGATCTCCTACATATGAGATGCTGAGATGAGTAGTTTTTATGGATCATTATGTTATTAGTGGACTATAGGACTCTCCCATGCCAGGATTGAGTCTTAGGACACTCAAATTTCAAGGATTGATGTAGTCATTTAGTCATTTGTAGAGCAGTTAGTAATGCCCATATTTGTATCACTGTTCTCTTGTTGGATAGATGATGGTTGAAATGGATATTTGCATGGTTATGACTCAGCTTATATTATATTGTGTTATGGTTATCATTGCTCTTATACTCATTTTTGTGACATGTATTAGCATTTAGTGTCATGATCTAGAGGTCATATAAATATGTGGACTTGAATGTATCTATATTATGTATTAATGTCCCTACTCAGACTTGGAAGTTCTTGATCTATACTCATTGGTTTTACCCTCCTTAGGGAGAATAGAGGTAGTCATTCCCACCATACTTTGTCTTACCGGTGTTGGTTTCATTATTCATTGTCTCCACCTATCCATTACCTTCCAGTTGTGTTTTAACCCGGCTTACTACTTGACTTGTGGCATGGAGGACCTTTCCCCGCTAGAGCCCTTGTTGGACAAGCCTCCTTGTTTATGTGTGTCTAGGCTCTGAGTTTCCTAGGATGTGCTTGCTTTCCTGAAACAAGTAGCACTGACATCAATACAATGTATTTGGAAATGAAATGAATATCTATGAAAAAATCCCATTCATGAAAAGTAGTGTTTTTCAACATACATGAATGAAAGGCTAGCCTAATGAAATTGGATTTAAAAAAATTAAATATCTTGAACATTCATGAAAAGTAGTGTTTTTCAACATACATGAATGCAAAGCCTAAAAAAATAAAAGTTCGTATAAAAATATATGTGGACCAAGGCTATGGAAAATCAAAGGCCCAAAAAGAAATGGTTCCTAAAAGTTCTATCTAAAGATTGATGGCCTTACTTGTATTGAGTTGGATTGTGAGCATTTGTCAAGGTGAGTAAGCACCTCTGAAGTAGTTCACCCATTTGTGAGGCACTGCCATCCCCTTTGTTGTTGCTTGTTCGGCATATGGCTAGAGTGAGTATTCCCTTTCCATATCCAAAGTGTTAGAATGTCGAGTTGGTGGTCATCCTTTTTCCAAGCCTTGTAAATTTTAGCCTTCACCCTTCACTAGCAAATTGACTACAACTATGAAGTAAGTATGGTCTTGAAAGTCTGATCTGAGTTATAGTTAATAAATGAAACCCTATATATGTATTTGGTTGATGTATCTCCAGTGAGGTGATTGCTAATTGTTATTATTGTTACTTAAATGATTTGTAGATCATGTCTTAACTTTTGAACACTTGCAGCAGATGGATGCCAGCCTAAGTAATACTGGTAATCTGATCATTTGTAGGATATTATTTTGTCTATTGGATACTGTAGATGATTAGGTAGAGACCTAGAAAGGGTATGAGTATATACCCTATATGGATTTGGACTCTCTGAGTCTAGTGAGACAACTTTTTTTTCTATTCCGGGCACTTGCAGAGATGATCAGGCTCATTTTACCCTTCTGGTGCAGTTTTGCTTCATTAGATGATGAGTCTGAGCAGGGAGATGATTTTGTTGGATCTCCTAGGGAGTTGTATGGGGAATAGGGGGTCCAACCACTTGATTGTACCATATTACCCCCATCCCAGAGAGCTTGTGGGCTCTGTTGGATAAAGCAGGCACCCTAAGAGGTTGTTTTGGCAGGTTCACGTTTCCCAAGGTAGATCAAAAAATATTTAAATGGCTATTGAAGAATTCGATTTGGGATACTAAGGAAAGGAAATGGCATGGGATGAGTTTTGATGATGAGAGTGATGTCTTCCATACCTTCTCCAGTAGTTGCAGCACCTGCAAAGGCCCACATCTATTTTTCAGGCATTTTATATTATTTTCTGGAGCTTTTGGAGGCTCACGATTTCCTCAAGGAGACACAATTTCACAATTTAAAATTTATATTATTTTTATTGTGCCATGGGGACACCTAGAGGGATTTATTTAACACTCCATGGACCCACCATGTGCTTCATTTATTTCTTGTTGTGGGATCCCCTCTCCTAGGGTGATTTAGTCCACTTTTTATATTATATTGTTATATTGATCCATGTATTGTATGTTGAGCTCATCTCAACCATTGATTAGACATTTATATCTTTTAATATTAGCCACTCATTTGAAAATTGGTTATGATTTTGGTTCTCTCATTCCTATTTAAAGGATAGAGCTTCTCATTTGTAAGGGGTATTTGGCTCTTGGATTTGGATAATAGAAAAACTTTTCTTGTGGATATTTTTGGATCTCCTTTGCATCTGGTGTTCTTCGATGGTGATTGGAAAATATGATGCTTCCTAGCATTTGGGTATTTGTTTTGAGATCTATATATTTTTCAGGAAACATTGTCTTGTCTATAGGAGGGTGACTTCAACTTGGGTGTTTTTGTAGGGCTGCCTCAACTCGCTTGGCTTGGATGTGTTTTGTATCAGGGGGTTTTCATTAGCATCAATGCGATCTATGATTTCATCTTGCTATTTTTCTGCAGCTTTTTCCTTTTTCTCATGATGCAGCAAATCTGATATGGTTGAAGTTTGTTGTGCAGGAGAGAGGGCGCAGTGGCTTCTTGGGGCAAAACGTTGAACATAGAACTCACTCAAATATTCTCAAATTGATCGAGATAGCAGGGATCATAATCATCAAAGAATCTACGAGGTTTTTTAGGTAATATCTATAGGTTAGTTCTTCTCTTCCAAGATCTCAATCCATTGGCATCCGTATTTCCATTTTTACTTTAAAAACCCTAAATAATAAAAAAACCAAAAATATGATGGATCAATCCGCTTGAGTTCCTAGCAAACCATTTCTGGGTTTTGTAGATTAGGTCATACCCTAGGAGAATTTCCTCAACACTGAGCCACAAGTGACCCATTTGGCATAGATATGAGAAACTATCCTCCAAACCCTAGCACTATCCTCAAGGTTGCCATATTTTCCTGTGATTTCACTTTTATGGAAAAACCTCTTTTTGGGTTTGTAGATCGGGTCTATACCCAAGTGGGTTTCCTTCAACGTTGTGCAGAAACTGACTCCATTACCCTAGATCTAAAAGGCACTGATCTCAAACCCTAGCGCTACCCCCTCTTTTTCCTTGTTCTCTTGTGTTTTGACCTTTTCCTGGTGGCTCAGGTGCTTTGACATTGTCATACCTTCATACGAGTCTATCCATCGGTACTAGATAGCCCTAGTCTTGTTCTTTCCCTCCCTGCATTGGTTACATTTCCCAAGGCAGTGGATATCTTCACCTCCTCTAGTACCTTAACTCTAGATCTAGTATTTACCTCATAAGTCATATGTGTCCCAACTTGGATAAAATATCATATCTCCTAAACCTTGATCCAAAGCCTTAGTTCACCTAGTGACGTCATCCATAGATCTATGGTTTCCATCACCTTACACCTTACGTACCTCAAGTCTATTTGATGTGATCTGGTGTCTAGGTCTGATCTCTCCTCTCAGGAGCAGATCTATGTCTCCCCCATTGTTGTCTTGGGCTAAGATAACATAAATTGAAGACTTCCTCGATTGGCATGACAACTATCCATTTGGGAGTCTAGGCAATCTTGGTTCCATCTCCTTAGTTGCTTGTCCCTCTACCATCCATCCTGGATCCATCTCACATAGGCAACTACAAGTTTGGTGATAACATTTTTCCACCGTTTCCAGGGAGGTAGAGGCCTACCTTGGTTCTACATACCTCACCTTTCCCCACGACATATCTCTTTTCGGTGAATTACTTGTGTGGTTCACCTGGCGACTCCACCTTGTGACTCCACTGAGGATTGTACCCAACGTATTAATATTAAGCTCTAAAGTCATGTCTCACATTAGAGAAAGTGATTCAAAAAATGATATGATGATGAAAATGATGATTGAAATGAGTAAGCTGATCCAAAATCTATATGGTGTGGCTTTGAACCAGTAGAAACAAAACACAAGACATGATGAACATTTCCACAAACTTTCCCAGAGAGTGTATACCAATGATTACTCCCAAACTATGTCAGCCAGGGCACTCTCAGATAGTCAAGTCATGACAAGGTCTCAAACAAGAAATAATGTAAAGAATATAGAAAACAATAAGCCGGTCACAAGAGAGAATCCTTCACAACCATTGAATGTTCCTCGTAAGGGCATCTTGAAGAGAAATGAGTAGCCTTTGAGGGTTCCATCTCAAGAAGTCGGGAAGGTGGTGAATCCAAATTTTTCTAAGCCTAAACATAAAACAACAATGTAGAGAAAGCCAATAATCCTTCCTAGCAAAGGAACCCCTCCCATGATACAAGGTAGCCTGAATGCGAACATACTGGGAAAAATTTCCGGGTCTTTAGTTAAGATGTCTTTGAAAGGGATTATAGCTATCCCTTATGTCTGAATTTAGATAATGTATTTGTTGGGACTAAAGATAAGTGATAAAGATCAAGAGAAGCCTTGTAACTTAAAGGTTGATTTGAGCCATTTTATTTCCAAACAAAGTATCCCTGTACCTCTCAATGAATTACTAAAGGTCCCATCCTCGTTTAACCAAGCTACTCAGTTTCTAGGGATCAAGCCTAAGACTAAAGATATTGGGAAGTCAACATCTAAGAAAGACCCCCCATAATGAACCAGAGTGTTACTAGTAATGGAAGTGGTCATCCCCTGTTCTACATAGCTCTAGAAATGAACCAACTGATTCTTCACAACTGGATGCTAGATTCAGGAGCAGAGGTTAATGTCATGCCACTTAGGGTGATGGAACAACTAGAGCTAATTCCATCTCGTAAATTTTAATAACGTATGTGGAATGGACTCTCAACCTGTTAAGTCTAAAGGAATAATCAAGAATTTGAATATGAATCTAGCAGCATACCCAAAGATTGAAATAAACATGAACGTTTTAGTTTTAGACATACCGGATACATGGGGAATGCTGCTATCTAGAGAGTGGGTTGCTAAGTTAGGAGGAAGCATCCAAATGGACCTTTCATATGCTACCATCCCTATCCGAGAAAATGCATCCTATAACTTGGTAAATGAAAAGCCTATGAATGAACATGTAGAAACACCTAAACACCTTTTTAAGGAATCCGTGCGACCTACAGAAGTGGTCGGAAACTATATGGTGATGGAAAACTATTGGGAAGAGCCTTGACAAAATCCTTTCCCTCCCAGCCAAATATGAAAGATGTATTTTGATGGAGCTAAATATAAGCATGGTGCTAGAGCAGGAATCATCTTTATTTCCCCATCTAGTGAAGAAAAGTATTTTTCTTTCCACCTAGAGTTTGAGGCCACAAATAACGTGGTCGAGTATTAAGCTTTACTTTTTGGATTAGATATTTCCTGAGATCAGAAAATCAAATGCCTTATTGTTATAGGTGATTCGGATTTAATCGTGTCCCAGGTAAAAAACCAATTTGTGGATAAGAACGATAGACTTAGAGATTATAGAAATGATGTTTGGGATACCATTGAAATGTTTGATGCCTTTGCAATCCGAGCAGTTCCCAAAGAGGAGAACACCTTGGCTGATGCATTATCAGTGATAGCATGCACTTTTGAAATCGCAAACCACCTTAAGGAGAAGGAGGGAAAGTAGAAGTGATATTTAGACTGTCAGTTCCTGACAATCAGGATCATTGTCAAGTCTTTGATAGTGATGCTCAAATCATTGCCTTCTTACAACACTTAGGTAATTTTCAGAATTGCAATGTCAACTTGGAAGATAAAGTGAACAATGTGTCCTTGCAAGGTGTTGATGTTACATTAGAGGAAATGGGGTCTAAAATGGGCCTTATAAGAAAATGCACCAACAATAAATTTTGTGAGTTGGAATTCAAGAACCAATAGAATTTCAATAAAATGAGTCAACCATAATGGTTGAATTGACATATTTGTCATAAAAGAAAACTACTTTTTTTGTTCGTATTTTCGACATATCTCCCTGTGTTTTTACTCAAATTTCAAGTGGGAGAGCTTGTTGGATGTGGAATTTAATTCTGCATCCAATGAGTACGCACATTGCATACTTTTGATGGACCTCACTACCCCAAAAACAAGAAATACCTGAAAAAACATGATGATGACATCATCATCACATTTTTCAGCTATTTCTTGTTTTTGGGGTAGCGGGGTCTGTAAAAAATATGCATTTTGGGTACTCGTTGGATGTGGAATTAAATTTTGCATCCAATGAGCTCTCCCACTTAGAATTTGAGTAAAAAAATAGGGAGATATGTCGAAAATATGAACACAAAAAGTAGTTTTTTCATTCTTCCTCTAAAATTAATAACTATTATTTTATTATTTTCCTTAGGAGGCCCATTTTAGACCTCAATTTTCCTCTAATGTGAAATTAGCAATCCCTTTAGAGAATAATTTCAATAGACACGATGAATATAAGGGTAAAAGGGATGAACCAGTAGATGACGTCACAGAGATTAAAATTGGAAAGAACGCCCCCCCAAAAGAGAGGAAACATATCGAAAATCTAATTAGGGAATACAAGGATGTTTTTGCCTGGAAATACAGTGATCTCAAGACTTTTGATCCTACCATTATTGAGCATAATATCCCATTGAATGAAGGAGAAAATCCTTATAGATAAAAGTTGTGAAATGTTAATCCCAAACTAACCCCTTGATCAAGAAGGAGCTTGAGAAGATGTTGGCTGCTGGAATTATCCAACCCGTCTGGCACATCACTTGGGTTTCAAATCCTATAATTGTGAGGAAGAAGAGCGGAGAAATCAAAGTATGCATTGATTTTAGAAATCTCAATCAAGCATCTCTCAAATTTAACTATCCTTTGTGAAACATGGAAAATTTACTGCAAAGTGTTATGGGTGCATGCATGTTGTCAATGCTAGATGGATTTTCAGGATACAATTAGGTGCATATTAAAAAAGAAGATAGAGAAAAAACGAATTTTACAACTCCATGGGGAACTTTTGAGTACATAAGATTGCCTTTTGGATTATTAAATGCTGGCTCAACCTTTCAAAGGGCTATGGATCAAGCCTTTAGTGATCTCATTGGAAAGATTATTGCCATTTATAAAGATGACCTAACATTCTTTTCTAAAGAACGAGATGATCATGTGAATCACTTGAAGAAGGTTTTTGACCGATCCAGGAAGTTTGGTATATCATTGAACCCCAAGAAATCCATTTTTGGAATTGATGAAGGTAAGTTATTGGGACATATTGTGTCTAAAGAAGGTATTAGGTTGGACCCTAAGAGCGCCCAAGCCATTAATGCTATTGTTGCACCCCACAATATTTCTTCCTTGCAATCCTTTTTTGGAAAAATAAACTTCGTCAGAAGATTCATTCCAAACTTAGCAGAGTTAGACAAACCCCTAAATGCTCTTCTTAAGAAAGACACGAAATTCATCTGGGATAAATCCTATGAAACTGCATTCATTCAAATCAAGAAAGCCATTTCAACTACTCCTGTTCTAGCTTTCCCTAATTATAACAAGGAATTCCTGGTCTATTCGTACACTTCTGAAGATACCATTGTTGGGGTTCTATTACAAAAGAACGATGAAAATCATGAGCAACCTATAGCTTTTATGAGTAAGAACTTGAGAGATGCTGAACTGAAATATACTATGACTGAAAAACAAGCCTACGCTCTAGTCAAAGCCCTAAAACATTTTAGAACCTACATAGGGTACTCCGAAATTAAAGCCTTCGTGCCATATCAAGCAGTAAAAGATGTCTTGTCACAAGAAGATGGTATATGTATTATAGGAAACTGGATATGACTTAGAGATCAAACCCATTAAAATTGTGAAGGGTCAAGGTTTGGCCCAATTATTGATGGAGAAAAGTAGTAGTCATACAGTTAACCTTGTTAGTGAGCATGGATCCCATATTTTGCATATCGATGAAGACCATGAATGGTATAAGGATATTATCTATTTTTTGAGAAATTTGTCCTGCCCTGAATATTTGGTAGACCACCAAAGGAGAGGTTGAAGGCGAAAAATCATACATTTACTCAATACAGTCTTGGATGGAGGAATCCTGATGGGATAATTCTTAAATGTGTTAATGTGGAGGAATCCAAGACCATCATCAAGGAAATGCATGCAGGCATCTGCGGTGGATATTACGTACCCAGTACAACTGCTTCAAAGATTATGAGAGTAGGATATTATTGGCCATCCCTTTTTAAAGATGTGCACTCTTTTGTAAGAACATGTCAAGAATGTTAGTTTTTCTCAGGAAAACCAAGGTTGCGAGCCTTGCCGCTAAACCTAGTTGTAATAGAAACTCCTTTTCAACAATGGGGTGTGGATTTTATTGGGCCTTTAGATCAAAATTCAAGAAATGGATATAAGTACATTTTTACTTGCATGGATTACTTTACTTGATGGGTGGAAGCTATACCAACTAAGAAGTGTACATATGCAGTAGTCGTCAAATTCCTAGAAGAAAACATTGTCTCTCGATATGGATTTCCTATCAAGATAACCACCGACAATGCCAAAGCCTTTATCAAGATGGAGATGTCAACCTTTTGCATGAATCATGGGATTACATTATCCCATTCATCTAATTATTATCCCCAAGGTGATGGTCTCGCTGAATCCAGTAATAAGAATGTGATTAATCTTTTAAAGATAATGGTGGGAGAAAATAAGAGGAGCTAGGATAACAAATTAAAATATGTATTATGGGCCAATAGAACGACAATAAAAAGAATTTCAGGAAAATCCCCTTTCAAGTTAGTCTATGGACAAGATTGTAGGCTCCCAATTAATATGCAAATCCCAATATATGAGTTGTTGCAACAATGTACTTCAGATCATGAAGCATTTCAATCAAGAATTGACAAGTTAGTAGAACTTGATGAAGTAAGGAGGATGGAATTTGACAAAATGGTTGTTGAGCAAGAGAGAGTTAAGGGGACTTTCGATCAAAGAACAAGAAGTATAAAATTCAGAATAGGGGACATAGTTTTGTTGTGGGATAAAGTAAAAGAAAAACTTGGAAAACATGGAAAGTTGGAGAAAATATGGATGGGTCCTTATCGAGTGTCCAGTATAGCCAGCAAGGGATAAGTTTACTTGGAAACTATGGACAGGGATGAATTTGAACTTCCTATGAATGGGATTTTGCTGAAGCATTTTTTCCCACCCATTGCATGAATCCTTTCTTTCCTAGTAGGGTAGAGTAGTTAGGACCTGAATAAGCCTTTCCTGAAAGTAGTGTAGAATCTTGCATCTTTTCCTGAAGCTCGCATGTGAAGCTCTTAGTATAGTTTTGAGTTCTTTTTCTCTTTCTTGCACAATAAAAAAATCAAACTTTTCTTAAAATTTATGGTTATAGAATAGATTTATTTTCTGCTTTTCTATTTCACGCATTTTTATTTTATCCACATATTGTTTTGACGACCGGTCTGTGAGTTTGGTATAGCTCTGGGCATTTTGCAGGTAGTCGGTGGCACTTTGGTAGCGGTGGTAGAGCTGGAAGGATTGATCAAGGATATGAGAAGCAGAGTGCGAGGACCAGAGATTCTGAGGTTCTCAAATGCTCTTTTTAGCATAGCATTTGTACCGTTTGGAGCCAGATGTTATCACATATATAGTAGCTGGGATACCATATTCTATTTTTCAGATTCAATATATTTTTCAGCTAGATCTCCTACATATGAGATGCTGAGATGAGCAGTTTTGATGGATCATTATGTTATTAGTGGACTATAGTACTCTCCCATGCCAGGACTAAGTCTCAAGACACTCAGATTTGAGGACTGATGTAGTCATTTAGTCATTTGTAGAGCAGTTAGTGATGACCATATTTGTATCAGTGTTCTGTCATTGGACAGATGATGGTTTAGACAGATTATTTGCATGGTTATGACTTAGCTTATATTATATTGTGTTATGGTTATCATTGCTCTTATACTCATTTTTTGTGACATGGATTAGCATTTAGTGTCATGATCTAGTGGTCATATAAATATGTGGACTTGAATGTATCTATATTATGTATTGATGTCCCTTCTCAGACTTGGAAGTTCTTGATCTATACTCATTGGTTTAACCCTCCTTAGGGAGAATAAAGGTAGTCATTCCCACAATACTTTGGCTTGTTGGTGTTGGTTTCATTATTCATTCTCTCCACCTATCCATTACCTTCCAGTTGTGTTTTAACCTGACTTACTACTTGACTTGTGGCATGGAGGACTTTTCCCTGCTAGAGCCTTTATTCGACAAGCCTCCCTTTTTATGTGTGTCTCGGCTCTGAGTTTCCTAGGATGTGTTTGTTTTCTTGAAACAAGTAGCGCTGCCATCAATACAATGTATTTGGAAATGAAATGAATATCTATGAAAAATTCCCATTCATGAAAAGTGGTGTTTTTCAACATACATGAATGAAAGGCTAGCCTAATGAAATCGTATTTAAAAAAATGAAATATATTGAACATTCATGAAAAGTAGTGTTTTTCAACATACATGAATGCAAATCGTAAAATAATAAAAGTCCATATAAAAATATACATGGGCCAAGGCTATGTAAAATCAAAGGTCCAAAAGGAAATGGTTTCTAAATGTTCTATCTAAAGATTGCTGGCCTTACTATGTATTGAGTTGGATTGTGAGCATTTGTCGAGGTGAGTAAGCGCTTCTGAAGTAGTTCACCCATTTGTGAGGCACTTCCATCCCCTTTGTTGTTGTTTGTCCGGCATATGGCTAGAGTGAGTATTCCCTTTCCATATCCAAAGTGTCAAAATGTTGAGTTGGTTGTCATCCTTTGTCCAACCCTTGTAAATTTTAGCCTTCACCCTTCACTAGCAAATTGACTACAACTATGAAGTAAGTATGGTCTTGAAATTCTGATCTAAGTTATAGTTAATAAATGAAACCCTATATATGTATTTGGTTGATGTACCACCAGTGAGGTGATTGCTAATTGTTATTATTGTTAGTTAAATGATTTGTAGAGCATGTCTTAGCTTTTGAACACTTGCAACAGATGGATGCCAGCCTGAGTTATATTGGTAATCTCATCATTTACAAGATATTATTTTGTCTATTGGATATTGTAGATGATTAGGTAGAGACCTAGAAAGGGTATGAGTATATACCCTAGATGGATTTGGACTCTCTGAGTCTAGTGAGACAGCTTGTTTTTAGTTTCGAGCACTTGCAGAGATGATCAAGCTCATTTTACCCTTCTAGTGCAGTTTTGCTTCACTCAATGATGAGTATGAGAAAGGAGATGATTTTGTTTGATATCATAGGGCACTGTATGGGGCGTAGGGGGTCCATCCACTTGATTGTACCATAGTACCCCCCTCCCAGAGAGCATGGTGGGCTCAGTTGGATAATGTACGCACCCTAGGAGGTTGTTTTGGTAGGTTCACGTTTCGTGAGGCCGATCAAAAAAATAATTAAATGACTACTAAAGAATTTGATTTGGGATACTGAGGCAAGAAAATGGCATGGGATGAGTTCTGATGATGAGAGTGATGTCTTCCATACCTTCTCCAGCAGTTGCAGCACCTGGATAGGACCACATATATTTTTTCGTGCATTTTATATTATTTTCTAGAGCTTTTGGAGGCTCATGATTTCCTCAAGGAGGAGGCACAATTTCATAGTTCAAAATTTATATTATTTTTATTGTGCCATGGGGACACCCAGAGGGAGTTAGTTAACACTCCATGGACCCACCATGTGCTTCATTTATTTCTTGTTGAGTGGGATCCCCTCTCCTAGGGTGATTTAGTCCACTTTTATGTTATATTGTTATATTGATCCATGTATTGTATGTTGAGCTCATCTCAACCATTGATTAGACATTTGTATATTTTAATCTTAGCCACTCATTTGAAAAGTGGTTATGATTTTGGTTCTCTCATTGCTATTTAAAGGAGAGAGCTTCTCATTTGTAAGGGGTGTTTGGCTCTTGGATCTGGAGAATAGAAAAACTTTTCTTGTGGATATTTTTGGATCTCCTTTGCATCTGGTGTTCTTCGATGGTGATTGGAAAATACCTTGCATCCTAGCATTTGGGTATTTGTATTTTTTTGGAAACATTGTCTTGTCTACAGGATGTTGACTTCAACTTGGGTGTTTTTTTAGGGCTGCCTCAACTCGCTTGGCTTGGATGCATTTTGTATCAGGGGATTTTCATTACCATCAATGTGATCTATATTTCATCTTGATATTTTTCTGTAGCTTTTTCCTTTTTCTCATGATGTAGCAAATCTGATATGGTTGACATTTGTTGTGCGGGAGAGAGGGCGCAATGACTTATTAGGAAAAAACGTTGAGCATAGAACTCACTCAAATCTTCTAAAATTGATCAGGATAGAAGGGATCATCATCATCAAGGAATCTACAAGGTTTCTTAGGTAAGATCTCAATCCATTGGCACAGTGTATTTCCTTTTTTCCTTTAAAACCCCTAAATAATAATAAAAACCTAAAATATGATGGCTCATTCCACTTGAGTTCTCGGCAAACCATTTCTAGGTTTTGTAGATCAAGTCATACCCTAGGAGAATCTTCCTCAACGCTGAGCCAAAAGTGACCCATTTGGCCTAGATTTGAGAAAATGTCCTCCAAATCCTAGCGCTAACTTCTAGGTTTCCATATTTTCCTGTGATTTGACTTTTCCAGCGAAACCTCTTTTTGGGTTTGTAGACCGGGTCTATACCCAGGTGGGTTTCCTTCAACACTGTGCAGAAAGTTACTCCATTTCCCTAGATCTTAAACTCACTGGTCTCCAACCCTAGCGCTACCCCCTCTTTTTCCTTGTTCTCTTGTGTTTTGACCTTTTCCTGGTGGCTCGGGGGCTTTGACATTGTCATACCTTCATACAAGTCTATCCATCGGTATGAGATAGCCATAGTCTTGTTCTTTCCCTCCCTGCATCGGTTACGTTTCCCAAGGCAGTGGATATCTTCACCTCCTGCTAGTACCTTAACTCCAGATCTAGTATTTACCTCATAGGTCATTTGTGTGCCACCTTGGATCAAATCTCATATCTCCTAAACCCTGATCCAAAGCATTGGTTCACCTAGTGACGTCATCCATAGATCTAGGGTTTCCATCACCTTACACCTTATGTACCTCGAGTCCATTTGGTCTGATCTGGTGTCTAGTTCTGATCTTTCCTGTTGGGAGTATATCTGGGTCTTCCCCGTTGTTGTCTTGGGCTAAGATAACATAAAGTGAATATTGTCTCGATTGGCGTGACAACCATCCATTTGGGAGTTGAGGCAATCTTGGTTCCACCTCCTTAGTTTCTTTTCCCTCTACCATCCATCCTGGATCCATCTCACATAGGAAACTACAAGGTTGGTGATAACACCCTGCTTCTTGGAAGCATGAACAATATTAGATACCCACTCGGTTAAAGGTACGGGGTTGATAAAACCAACTTTTAAAAGTTTTTCAACTTCAGCTTTAATGGTTGCAGCTTTGCTTGGGTGGAACTGGTGAAGTTTTTTCCTAACTAGTTTCTCCATCAGGTAAGTTTTGATCTGATGTACAATAATAGATGGATCAATATCCAGAATTTCTTCATAACTCCAAAAAAAAACATCACGAAATTCCTTGAAAAGAGCTCGGTATTCATCAATTTTCATTGCTAAATAGTTATGGCCAATGTGAAAATGCTCAACAACACCTGTCTTTGTCGATATGTCGATGGGAATCATTTTAGTGATGTTGCATAAATTCCCTTCAGAATCAATACCTTGTAATAATACAGGTGTTTGTGGATATTCGACAATATCAGAGATGATAAGAGAAACAGAATATCAATCTACTGAATTGGAATGAGGAAGAAACGAAGATCGGTGATGAGAGTCTTCCCATAATGATTCATCTGGACTCATGATCTCCATGATGAAATCATATGACAGAAACATCTGTGAGAGATAATCCAGAGTCGAGAGAGGGGAATCTATCCAATAGGGAAGATGGTAAGGATCTAATGCCACCAAATGTTGATCATATATGTAGGCATTAGAAATAGATTGAATGGCATCATATAGGGCTTCATGTGGACTCAGAAAACAAAATTCAACGACGTATTTTCCTTTATACATGCCCCTGGTCGTGGATGATATCATGTTCACTATGGAAATATTTGTACTAGGCGGGGCATGATTAGATGGAAAGAATCCCATAAGGGATGAATCTTTCAAAAGTTCAACTCCTACAAATTGATAAGGAGGAGGGGACTACCCTAACATACGAACATTATTTTCCATGATAATGGGGATATGAGGTGAACAGTAATCGAGTTGATCAATAGTTACAATTTTCCCTTCATGCAGAAATTGGAGTGTGCGGAAAACTAATGACGCAACGACCATCATAGCATAGAACCAATTCCTTCCTAATAACAAATTTCAATCCAAATGATCATCAACCACTTCTACCTAGATAGAAATGGTCTTGCCCCCCAACTTGATCGATACAACCGGTAGTGAGCCCTCGGGTTAGAAACCCTGTTTGCAGAAAGATTTTAAAATGGTTGATTACTTATTAAGTTCAGGAGAACCAATGGCTCTCTAGAAATACATAGATAAGACCGAGGTGAAATCTCCTTCATCTAAGATAGTTTGATGAACCTTCCTACCCACCACTCTAGTCGCAATTTGAAACGTGAGTTGATGAGATAGCCTCAATTTATAAATCTCCACATTAAAAGTGATCATGGTGAAATTCTCAGGATCTAATGCCCCTAGGGATGAAAACAAATTATTTTGCTGTGGAAGGAAACTTTGGAGTACCTCCAACATGGACATGATGCAAGGTGCTTGGGATAAATCCACAACAATGTTGTAAAATTGAGAAGCTCGAGCACTAGGATTGAAAACGTTCTTACGGATCGTACTCTTAGGAGGGTGCAAGATTATGTCAAAACTAGGTTTATCGATAGTGAGAGGACCATTAGAAAGAGGTGGAGGAGAAGAGTTGACAGGAGGAGTCTTCTTGAAAGAGGCACCTTCATCTTTCTTCTCAGGCGGTTTATCGTATGTTTGAGTTCTAGTAGTCAACGCAATGGTTTCAACGGACATCATTCTGATATCCTCCATAGAAGAAGAGAGACCATGCAAAGATGTGTGATCGATCAATTGTTGTTGAGAGGGGAAGGGGTCAGTTAACACTACTGGTGTGAGATTAGTTTTCAGAAATTTGTTGATCTCTTCACGACGAGGACACTCCTTCATGAAATGATCGTCTCCACACAACAAACACGGATACGTAGACTTTCTTTTAGGTTTTGCATCAGTCTCTAGTGTCGCGGATTTGGTATTCTCATGTCCGTTTCTAGGTTTTTTTCTTTTAACTTTTCCTTTATTCTTATTACTAGGTGTTTGAGAATACTGGATCACATTCACCTTACCGAAAACAGTAGGAGTGGAAGAATTTTTTGTAGAAGTACTTTGCGGTTTGGCAGTAGCAGGCTTAACGATGGATGAAGGTCTGACTGAACCTACAATACCATCTACAGGAGTCTATGCGGGTGGTTTGGAAGGATTGGTGCTGGGACGAGGAGAATTGGGAATCAAATCATACAAAGTCTTGGACTGAGAAAAAACTAATTCCAAATATTGAGCCTGACTAATAGCCTACTCTTCTGTGATAGCACCACCCATAGCGACATCACGAGCAATAAGAGGCAATAAGGATTCAGTGAACCAATCAACTGACAACTTTTCTTGAATAGGATCCTTCATTTACCTTCAATGTCTCCTCCACTCATGAATATGATCGGATATGTGAGTCATGGGGACTTCACTTAGTGAACCTCTTACATAGCACATGTGATCGTGGGATATTAAAGAATACCCTTAATTTCGAGAGATATTGACCCAAACTATTTTTGTTGAAACCCCCTCCCAATACTTAAAACCTACTCCCCACCCCTTTTTATACCTCAATCCTTATAAACCACCCTACCCACCCCCACCTTAAACCCCTCATCCCCCCAATACCTACAATATATTGGTTCATTTTTTTATAATTTTAAAACCCACAATATGAACTAACATGATAGGATATTGGTTAACAAGTGAAGCTCCTGTGATGTGAGTATAGGTGTTTTACCGAAGAGAGGTCAAAAGGTCTGTACCAGTCTCATACCAGATGGGTAACTGAAAATGAGTAAGAAAAATAGTTTCCAATGAATTGAAATCCACGAACGAGTGTTGTGAAAGTTAGATATGCCATTTTGCAGTCGTACCAATCAATGTTCTTTGGAAGATCCTCAAACGAATGGAATCATCCATTAGGGAGTTAGATGAACACCAGAAATGGAAATTTATCAAATGGTTTTTTGGATCTTCTCCTAGTTTTCCATCAAATTTTGGAATGTCTAATGGTAGTTTGATCGGAATGGTTGGCCAAAATGGATCATGTTGAATGTGAGCATTTATTAACTTGGATAAGTCTGGCAAATCCAAGGTATCAAAAAAGCAATTTGTCGGTTGGGTTGTGGGTAATTATAATATTGATAAGGTAAGACTACCCTGGTAATACCATAGGTCGGTGGGGGTTGGCCATAGTACTCAGTAAAATGTTGATAATTGGGAGCGTAGTGACCCATGAATGGCGGTTGTGTTTGGTTAAGTCCACTGATTGGTAGTTCCTGCAAGATAAGGGAAATATAACAAATTATTGTATTGTGCCCCACTAAGGTATTGATTACCAATATTGGGCTGTTGAGGAGGGACCCAAGCTAATGTAGGAGGCTATGAAGTAGAGCCAATAGGACCATAACCAACATGACCACTAGGTCTAATAGCTGGAGGGGGATTTTGCGGAATAATATGTAAAACAGGCACATAAGATCCCCTAGCTGTATGGAATGTAGAGGGAAAAAATTGACTTCCAACATTCGGCAAGGCTATGGGAGGCATAGAAGTTCCTCCCATTGGAGAATTTGAAAATGGATTATGAACAAACTATGGCACTCCTGCAGGATTGGTAAGGCTATCCATCATGGGTGCAGATGGAGAATTATCTAGAATGGCACTAGAAGGGACTTTCAATGATCTACCCAAGATATCACTAGGTAAAGGTAGTGTACGGGCCTTATAGAGTTTGGATTTAGCTTCGTAGCTGACACATTTACAGTACTAGTGGTACCAAACTGGGAGATAGCTTGACCAAGGGAAGTTTCCCAAAATGGAGTATTGCATACAAATATAGGAGCCACTCTATCATCAGGATGAATTGATTAAGTCTAGCTCAAGAAGGAGTTGGGATGGAAAAATACGGATTTCAATTAGAGGGTTGTTCCACTAAAGGTGGTACTGAAAGATTGGCAATGGGAACATTGATAGGAGGAGAGTATTCACTTCATCCTTCTGTAGCTAGAAACTCTTCCAATTTAGGCATAAAACCACTACCTTCTTTGGAAATTGTATCCATATCTCGCTTCATGGGAGGTTGGGTCACTGGATTTAAAGGATTTTTAGGTGATAACCCTTGTAACCGACAAGACCTTCTCCATTGAAAATCAACTAGTTTGGAAATGTCAAACTGTTCTGAACAATGAAACCTCTGTCTAATCAGGAAAATCAAACACTACTCAAGATAAAGTAACAATCAAAACTTGTGATAGGAGTGGTAAAAATGTCAGGATACTCAGAGGATTGTCAAACCACCACAACTCGCAATATACCATAGGGTCCAATAGTGAAACACGACAAGGAGGATTGGGAGCGTACCATTTCCTAAACACTTGACTCCATGGATGATACGTGCATAGCAATCTCCCCGAGTGTTGTTCTCGATGTATTGTGGTGATAGGACGGTCAAAGGGCTATGCTTGGATGGTCTCAAGATCCCTAAAAGTGTCTCTCGATATACACAAGGTATGTGGGAGATACACTCCGTAGTAGTGATGTCTAATGCACAATCGTTTGAAAGGGGACTTCCAATATACCACTATGTACATGAAGTACCTTTCTATATACCTCAAGGGTACGTGAAAGGTCGTTCTATATACAAAAAATACATGGAAGAAACACATGATCCCTGGGATGCAGTGTAGGAAAACAATGACGACTCCTACATTTAAAGACACCAGAACACGTCTCTAACCTATCACACATTTCTACAAATGTTAACCTAAAACTAGTGCTTGATTTTATCTTTTGCGGTTTGGTGAATGCATGAGGTGAGTACAGAAAAAGTAAAACCATGCAATGATGGTCATGCAAATAATTTCACTTTCACTTTTCACAAAATTTCCTACTTAGGGAAGGGAAAGAGGTTCAGTTCCTACGTATCCAAAATAAAACAATCCGAAGCAAAATAATATGGAACTATATTCTCAAACCTATTGAAAACATATGGAGACTCCAAAAGAAAAACTTTGAAAAGGACAGGGACAAGATCTCTTTTGAAAAGAAAGACTACAATGACTACTCAACACACCATACTTTTTCCAAATTCTTTAAAATGAAAACAAGATGCAAACAACAAACTTTTCTTTTTGTTTGAGAAGAAGGAGCTATAGAAGAAGCATTCAGAATGTAAATACCTGAAAGTCTAGCAAACTAATCAAGTCTTTAACAATTTAAACCTATGCTTATGATTTATAACTTTGCTCTCAAAATTTTCAAAAAGCAAATATGAAGATAATTTTAAATCAAGCTATGAAGAAAATAAAAATAATCCTACTTTCTTTTCAGTTGGATAAACAACATTAAGAGATCTAAAGACACAATTTCCTTCAAAAACTCCTTCTTCAACCAAAAACCAAACATACAAGAAGCTCATAAGCCAAAATCAAACTTGTCCTTGAAGGTATAGACCAATCAAGTTCAAACACGCTTTCCATATTCTAATTAACAATTCAAACTATCAGGAACTAAGCCAAACAAATTTCAAAAACCAAAAACAAATTCCAAATTTCAAAATCAAAGTGGGACTAGAACCCTACCTGGAACCGCTGGTTGATAGAAAAATACAGAGCATTACTGATCAAACACCGTGCTTTTCCAACACAAACAAAGTGGTGGCACCACTCTCTTCTCACTAGATTACTGCAGTGGCACCACTTTTTTCCTTTGATGAAGGTGTAGTGGCAAATATGGATTTCAAAATGAGACACAAGACAAAAAAAGACGATGTTAATGTTTAATAACTGGATCCAAAGGATAATTATCAACAATAAAATGAAGCATATAAGGTAGATCAGGGAGAATCAAAGTAGATCGAAGCAATTTCAACCAAATCTAGTTAATCAACTAGTATATCTGATCTATGAGAAATTGAAATTTGAAGCCAAAATAAGAACCAAGAATAACCAGAATTTTTAATACTATCCCCAGTGGTGTCACCATTTTTTTTACGGAAATACTCACCCTCTATGGAAAGAAGTTGTGTCCCTATCCCGAAACACTCACAACTAGAACAAAGAAGTCACAACAAACAAAAATATTTTCCCTAAGATCAAATAGATGTCTTGAATAAACCCTTTTACCTGTCACAAGATGTAATAGGTTGGCCTTTTGAGTGTTTGATCTCGACATATTTTCTTGCAAAATTCACGCAACAAAGCACGCACAATATTAAAGTAACAAGTTCAATCTATGATACTATGCTAATGACTAAGGAGTTGAACAATGAAAGTATTGAATCAGACACAATAACATTCATGGAAAAGCTTACTTTTATTTGCATAAATGAAATAGAGAGAGAGAGAGAGAGATTAAAACCAAAGCCTTAGTGTTGGAAAGCTCTTCCTAAGTAAACCTTGCCTCAAATCCCAAACTTGTCTACCAAATGCTCAGTCTTCTTAGCTGGATTTGGCCAGAGTTTTGATGTTGTAACATAAAATTCCTCCCTTTACCCATGGGTGGTGAGCCAATATTTAAAGCCATGGGAGGATAGAGTAGGTTGAGAATCTCATGGGTGAGGTGGAGGGAGGATCCTATTATGATGGATCTTGAGCCCATGTGGTCCTGAAGCTTAGGGATGAGGCTCCACGAAGTCAATATTAGAGAAGCCTCTCGAAGATTCTCTTTTTTCCTTTTAAAACTCGAGCACCACTCTTTGTCCAAGGAAACAGAGCGTTACCATGGGAGAACCGCTCATTTCATAAAGGTAAGTGGTAATGGTACCGCTTATTGCTCAAGGAAAACATGCGTTACGCATAGAGTTACTACACATTGACCACATGGAAAGTGCGGTGGTGGCCAAAGGTGTAAAATCACTAATCTTGGCCCAATTTTAACTTCACAACTTGAGGATTTGAGGCAAATACTGATACTTGGATCTCAATATATGATGATGACGAGAAATGTGTGTAACAACGATTTTTAGAGTCAAAAAATTTATCCCATTGAATTTGGGTGAATCTCCTTTGGAAAAAGGAAAATTGGTGAATCCTTTTTGGAAAAAAGGTCAAAAAATATCCAATGGCCTAAATTTCAGCCCTAAGAAGGAAATCCTACTTGTTCTAGACAAAAACAATGTCAAAAAAGAGGTAAAATAAGGAAAACAAATAACTATCAAAGGGCACCTTAGAGTATGGAGTGCCTTTGATAGGTCAAACCATGCTATCTCTTTTCCTAAAGGTAAAAGAGGTATGGGGTTCCCGTAGAAATTTATGCCTCAAAATATTGGTTGTAAACTAAAAAACAAATTGAATATCCATTCAAGAAACAATGTGTGAGGGATCCTAAGTAGAGGCTATTATTTCTTCTTGTTTAAAATAAATATCCTTCTACTCTTTAGATTCAAATGGATGATTGAGAGGCATTGTGATAGGATGGAAGGATTCGAAGGAACAGATAAGCTCTTCATTTTTAAATGCAAGTATCTAGGACGAGCTTATGTTAAAGAAATTAGGGAAACTCTTTTCTTTTATAAACCTTTATGGTTGTTATGGAGATAAGAAGATTTTTTAGGACAATTTTAGAATGTTAGGTATGGTTAGAAATGGAAATCTTGTTCTAGTGGGGGATATGAGTTTGACATTAAAGAAAAGAGAAGTATGCAGAGAAGGTTTTTTTTTGTAAATAAAAGGGACTATATCACTAATAAAAACTTGTTACATATTGCTCTTGCAGAGTTCCAGGTTCAACATGCATTTCTAGCAATAAAAAAATCAAGACATCTCCATACTACTTTGGTTGGGACTCTAAAAATTGGATCATGTCCACTATATAATTGGGCTATACTTCTACTATTAATCTAAAAATACTTAAGGATGAAAAAAAGAAAAAGAAAAGTACTCTATGTATTTGCTTAACTTTAAACGGGAACTTGGCCATGGTCCTTGCCACCTGAACTTCCCAACTCGGTGCTTTTACCCTTCCCAACTTCCTTCATCTCCTTCAGATCCATGTCCTTCTTCACTTTCCTGCTCTGGTTCCCGCTCTTGCTGGTGAGACCTGCCTCAACTTTCTACAAATTAGGGGAATAGAATTTCAAGCTCATCTTTTCTTCCATAAGATCAATCTTCCAGTGCATCAGATGGTTGTCCTGGTGATGCTCCTTCCAAGCATGAAAACTCTCCTAGTATCCCTGGTGCTTTCCCTCACCATCCATGTCTACATGAGCCATGATATTTTTCATGACCTAGTACACCATGAGTATCCTGTCATAGGTTGACACCCTCCCAGCAGTGGTTCTCGGATCCATTACCCATTCTTCCACCTCCGATGGAATTTCCTCCATGGGAATTTTCTACACCTCCTCCCACAAATCCTTTAAAATAGCCTCAATTTCATCGCATACCACTAGAGGAATACACTCCTGTAATAAAGTGGCCTTCGCTCTGGCCTAGAATTGAGCCTGGGCAACTCTTCCCCCAGTTCCTCCCCTTCTTCGACTAGCGCTCCCTTTCCCTCCTGGCCCCTAAACACTAACCCCAACCTGACTCCAGCGTTAACTTGCCTCTCCTTTTCCATCCTTGCGTCTAGCAAGAGATGTCTAGTAAGATCATGCATCCTTGTGGAAACAAACCAGGCTCTTTCCAGGAGTGCTCACCAGTAGCTAAAACAATTACCTTAATAGGGTTATATGAAGTTCAGATGGAAATGCCTCATCTTTCACTTTGTAATAAAGCAGGGAAACCCATAATTTCTATAACCAGGAGGCACCTTTCATCTCCCATCCCATCCTTTTTCCTCTTAGATCCATACTAATCCTGGTTTCCTACATGATGAAGATCTCACTTACTTGGTGTGGGGGTTGGATCGTATCCTGCCCATATCTCTTCATTCGTTGGTCACCATACTTTCTTGTACCCTGATCAAAAGTAGGTATACCTTTTCTCATCCTCATTCTATGATTATTGTAGGTTGCTTGACACATCTGTCATGTCCCTTTGATGCCATCTTTCATGGCTATGCATCACTTTTTCGTTTTCTCTCACTTTTCCTATTGTCTCATGATCTGCGTTCACCAGCTGTCTACATTGGTTCACCCATTATTCCCTCCCAAATTCATCTAGTATTCCCACCCTTAGGTCATGACCTCCCCCTACCCTTATATTGGCCATGAGGTCAAAAACCTTATTGGCTTCCCCCCCTAACATGGTTAAATGACAGGGAAGAGTAGGTGGCGATGAGACAACTCAAGTTTTCTAGCTTGCTCAGAAGATGCCAACTGGTGGTAACCTTTTCCATCGATTTACCTGTAGACAATTTCTTCACCATTTGGATGATGAATTTGGAATCTCCCTCAACAGTAACCGAGAACCATCCCTCTCTGGAAACAAGCTTGAGGCCCTGAATAAGACCTTCCAGGTCGGCAGAGTTGTTAGTATCTACCTCTATGGACCCATAGTAGAATTTACTAATACCCCATGTTGCATCCTTGCAAATGCACCCATACCCAGTAGCTCCTGGATTTCCCCTTGACTCTTCGTTGAAGTTAAGATTGAAATATCCTGATTGTAGGGGAGACCAAAATCTTGGGCTGGATGGTTGACAAACAGGGTTTTTCTTCCTCAACCCATCAAGGTCATTCCTTCCTATTCCCCATACAGCATCTATACAAGCCTCCACCTCCATGAGATCCTTATCCCTCTCTCCCCATTGATTTCTCCTGACCGTCTCTTTAATTTTATGGACTAGCCTCTTCCAGACTTCCTCTTCACTGGACTTCTTATCCTTGAATATGTAATTTTTTCATTCCTTCCAAAGAATCCAAAGAAAAATCACTGGGGACATCATCCATAGCATGCCCAGGATTGGGTTTTTCAATGATGTTACGTTCCATTCCTGGAGGGTTAGGTATGGTTGTCCCTGGATTTGGTCACTTCTACGGAATATCATCACTCCCCTATCCCATAGAGATGAGAAGAAGGGCAAACCATCTAGGAGATGATTCATGCTTTCTTCATCATTAAGGAACATAGGGCATTAACAAGGGCCATAAATCCCCCGCTTCCGGAGATTATCCCCTATCAAAATCCTTCGTTTTACAACCAGGCAGCTGAAGGTGGCCATTTTTTTCCATGGGTTCATATTCCAAACCTTCCGCCATGTTTCTTCCCTCTCTTCCCCTCCTCTTGTCTTGATGTCATAATCTTCATTGATGTTGAAGGTTCCTTTTGGAAAATAACACCATCTTATCTTGTCCACCCCTTCCTACCTACAGATATATATTTCCCTGAGAAAGTCCAAGAAGGATATAGTATCATCATTGATTGCTATTCTTTCCCACCACTCCTGATTTGACCATTTCCTATAATCAACTAAGTTTATTTCCTTCCAATATTGGCACACCTTGGTTTTACCTTCTCTTAGACCAATTTCCCTAATGGATTTCCATTTGGGATGTTCCCCTTATTTTGGATATTGATTCCATGAGTCATCCCAGAAGTTCGCAAGCCTACCATCTCTGATTTCCCAAAACCTGCGGTCTTGCACCAAATTCTTGTTACTTTGAGCCTTCATCCATATGTGTGACCCAACCTTCTCCTCATTGAATCTGACCAAGTCACAGGTTAACTTGTCTCAATCATATTTCACATGCCATATTTTAGCCCACAATTCTGAGGTTTGGTTACACCATCTCCAACAAATATTTGCTCCTTGATTTATGCTCACCATCTCTAGGTACCTAATGCCCAGACCCCCCTTATCCTTGGGTTGAAATACTTTATCCCACCCCACCAGGGGAAATTTGGCTTCCTCTTCTCTTCCTTCCTAGAGGAAAACTCTTTGAAAGATGTGAATTTCCTTAATAATCTCCTTTGGAGCTGATATAACCAAAACTAGGTATATCGACGTCGCTTAAAGGACTGCTTTGACTAATACCGAGAAACTTGAGAGGTTTAGAGGTCCCAACATCCAACTCGTGAGATTCCTCCTCATCCTATCAATCGAATCCCTCCTAGATACCTACCTAATGGTTCCTTCAACTAGCAAAGCTCCCAAGTATTTTGATAGGAGAGAACCTTTGGCGAATCCAAGGATCCGTAATATGTTCCTCTCAAAAATGTTAGAGGAGTTGAAGAAGAAGACCTGAGATTTTTTGGGGTTGAATTCGAGCCCTGAAGCCTTAGCATAAAGCGTTAGAATTGTCTTGAAGGCTAGATCCTCTTGGACTGAAGGGTGCCCCATTAACAAACTTCTGATGAGTCTGTTTGTCTATCCCCTCAAGGATATTTAACCCCATGATTTCTCTTCTAGATTATTGCTCTTATATTAACCTACTGAGCGCTTCTAACATTAAGTTGAAGAGGAAGGGAGATAGTCGGGATCTCCCTATCGAATACCCTGGGTTGGGTTCATAATTCGAGTGGGAGATATATTTAGCAAAATTGAGTAGAATGGACTGGTAACCAAATTCATGATCCATTCAATCCATTCTCTTCTGAAACATAAGCCCCTAACATACCTCTCATGTATTTCCAGCTTAGCTTATCATAATATGTAGCTATATCTAGTTTAACTAACATGCCTGGTTTTTTGGTAGACTTCAGAGAATGAATGGTTTCATGAACCAGGATAATTCCATCCTGAATCTGTCTACCTTCTACAAACCCCAACTGTTCTGGGTTGATCAGGCTAGGGAGTATTGGCTTTAGTCTATTTGCTATAAATTTTGAGATGATTTTATAAAGAACATTACACAAGGAAATGGGTTTGAACTTTCTAGGGGCGTCGACTCCTTCCACTTTGGGCACGAGTGTCAGGAAAGTAACATTAAAAGGATTTAGGACTCATTGAGCTCTCCTTGATTCTTCCACTATTTCCCAAACTTCTTGTTTTATCAAGTCCCAAAAGTGCTGGAAGAAGTTGGTCGTGAATCCATATGGTCCTTGCGCCTTCCCAAGATCCATTCGGTTCATAGCCTCCTCCACCTCCTAAAGTTCAATGGGATTGGCCAACATTTCATTATGCTCTGGGGTGACAACCCTTGGTATGAGTCTAGTGATTTTTCAATATCCTACTACTTATTTGCTTGATCTTTAGACATGATTCCCTTAAAGTGTTGGACCAATTCTTCTTCTATCTCTCCTTAGTTTTTTCCTGAGCACCCCTAGTCTTCCTTAATTTGTGAATCTTTGACCTTTGACGGTTTTGGAAGAATTTGGTGTTATGTTCTCCTTCTTGAAGCCATTGGTTTCTTGACTTTTGTTTCCCAAAAATATCCTCTCGTCTTTCCCAGGATTCAATATGAGTGAGAAGATATTTCTCCTTCTATCTAAGTTCTTCTCCTCACCCTTGCTCCATACCTTTTTTTTGAATGTCCTCTAGTCCTTTGATCATCCTTTTCTTGTCCTAGAATATATTCCAAAATTCTTCTTTATTCCACATGTGGATCCTAGTTTTCAGAGCCTTAAACTTATGCTGGAATTCATACATCACTGCCCCCATGGGGGGAACCATCTCCTGCCACCATTTTCGTACCAACTCCCCAAAGTATTTATGTTTGAGCCAGAATTGCTCAAATCTAAACAGTTTCTTGATTGGTTTGTTCGACCACTCCCACTGTAGGCTTATAGGCCAATGGTACGAACCTGCTACTGAGAGGACACTAGCTAATATTTCTCCTATTCCTATGGCTATGTCCTCTGAGACAAGGAATATTTCTATTATAGATTCCATGTGGTGTATTCATCCTTGTCGGTTTCTCCATGTATACCATATTTTTCTAGTCTCCATATCTACTAGTTGACTTTGTTCCAAAAATTCTCTAAAATCTTCCTGGAATTTTTCCATATTCCTCCGTCCCACCTTCTTTTCTCCCAGAGGGTTAATCAGATTGAAATCCCCCACATTATCCATGTAATTTCACCTATTTGATCTTTTATCCAAATCAATAACTTTATAAAAGTAGTTTCCAGGGGGAAATCACTTAGGCCATACATGTTCACAAGAGTTCCCCTTACCTTAGATTCAAGAATGATGAAGCTAGTTAATAACACGAAATGATTCACCCTCCAATCAGTCAAACATATTGAGTATGGGTTCCATAGTATCTCTAATAATCCTAACATCCCCGAGGCATTCACCACCATAACCTTACATCCTTTCCAAATATGTTGTCCTAACTTGTCTAGTATTTCCAATTTACACTTTATCTCCCGTAAAAAAAGGATATCTGGTTTTTCCTTTTTTAACTTCCTTTCCATTGTCTTGATTTTCCTGGGATGGTTGCATCTCCTTATGTTCTTGGATATTATCTTCATTGGTTTACTCTATTCACTTTAGAAAAAGATGCTACTATTGTTGGGCATTGGCCCGACTCTATGAGTTTGATCCCTACCTCCACTATCCTTTGTTTGTTTTTATTTCTCCCTCGTTTCATATCATCTTCTAGTTGCTTCCTTTTTCTCCCCTTCCGAGGGTTCATCTCTATGCCGAGTTGTTGTCGGACCCTCGTCTTGATGATTGCTTCTTGGAGGAGTTCCAATTTCCTTCTAGAAACATACCCCTTCCCCTTCTTCTCACATTCCTTCTCAATTTCATCGAGGTCTAACTCCCCGAGTTCCATATCCTCATATCCCTCCTCCTCCATGGCCTCTATCTATTTAAACCTCCCCCTTAATGATCCTTGTTTTGATTTTTTTACGAACCCAAACTAGTCTTCTTCCTATTCCAGACTTGAACAAAAAACTGCTTGTCCCCCGCCTCCCCCTAAGGGTGGTTATTCTTAAGGGGTTCCCGAATCGTCTTGGGACAGTTTCGACTGAAGTGGCCATAGTCATGGAACTACCTGCATCTGAATGGGATGTGCTAATAATCTATTGGTTTCACCCATTCCCCATCTTCCCAATTCATGATGATAGCTTCTGGAAGTTCTTTAGATAGGTCTATATAGAAACATATACAAGCAAAAGCGGTGTACCTCTGTTGTTTTGTATGTTCTTCTATCTTTATGAATTCCCCTATCGTATTGCCTATATCTTGCAAGATCTCCATATCCTAGTACTCACATGGGAGGGAGAACAATCAAATCCAAAATGGGGCCACCCTCATATAATCTTTCTCCAGGTTAAACCTCTCTTTCCATGATCTAAGGTAAAACCCTATTGAGAAAAATAAATAAGGACCTCCTTTAAGAATCTTGTACCGATCCTCTTGGTTGAAAAAGATTATAGTGAATAATCCCTTAGAACCTAGGTGTAGATCATAATTCCCTTTTGGATTCTAGTTACTTTTGATCTATCGAACCAGATCTCTCTCTTTTGGCCATATCTCAATGAATTTTCCAATCATTGCTTTCTTCTTCCATAGTTCTACCTTTTCTCTTACCTTATCATATCGAATCAGAAGGGTCGAGATCACTTGGTTTCCTGGGATACAACCACCTTGTCCCGCCTTCAAGTTACGAGAGCTTGTCTCCACATTGCTAGTTGCCCTGATCTCACTCTTGCCATTGCCACGTCTATCCTTCCACTTCCTAACCACCGCCATATCCTCGATATTGAAAGGGGAAGGGTACGCCCCCCTCCCTAAGATGCCCCTCCAAACTCACCAATCTACTACGATGTAATGAAACTGCCTTCTAAACCTGGTGTTGATCTGCTTTCAATCGTCGGTTCCCTACTGGACCACGATCCCTCATTGCCTCAAACCCTAGCTCATCTCTTTATGCCGAGACTAGATTTGTCGTTCTTCAGTGCAACATAAAGTTCATCTTAAACGATGCTCAATGCATCCATGCTAGTATGCAGAGAAGGAGTTAAATAGGATTCAATCATTGAATTTTTTCCTTAAATGTCCAAGGTCAAGGATCTTGTGATGTGGAAGCATCAAAGCTAGTTCCAACATGGAGAAACTATAGAAGTGGGAGGGATGGGATTTTAAAACATTTGGACAAATTCTTAGTAGCTAAAAAAAAAATGGAATATGTAGATAGGTTTAAATCATGGGTAGGTGAAGTAGGTTCCTCAAATAATCTACCTATTTTGTTGCAAACGGAAGAAGATCATATACCTCTAAGATGATTTAAATTTAATTATTCATAGTTATATTATGAAGGTTTGAAGAGGATGGTCATTCAAAACTAGCTAAAAATTGTACCAAACTCATAAGAATAAGTTGTGTAACCATTTGCAGCAAATTTGAACAAAGTTAAAAGAGTAATTACATAGTGGGTTAAGATAAATGCATGAAATGCTCAAAAGAGTTGTTAGAAATAGAAGAATTGATAAAATTATATTTTGAAAGGAATCAGGGAGGCATTTTTGCAAATGTAGAAAAACCAAAATTAAAGTTGCTATAGTGAGTAAAAAGAAACTTGTTGGAACAAGAAGAAGAACAATGGAGGTTGAAAAGTAGGACTATCCAAGTGGAAAAAGGAGACAGAAATACAAAATTGAACTATGTGAAATGTGGGAGTTATATAAATATTATTTTGGAGATAAGGAAAAAGGAAGGCTCTAAGATTAGATATTTCATGGAAATTGTAAAAGAACTAAATCGTTTCAAACGTATATTTCAAGAGCATCCAGGTGTAACATAGAAAATATTTTAATTGTAGCTTCCAATTTCCCAAGGTTGATTGATGAGCCGTGAAATGAGGATCTAGATGCACAAGTAACAAAAGAGGAACTTATATTGGTATTACAATTATTTTAAAAAAATGGATTCCAGGGTTGGATGGATGGACAATTGAAGTTTACTTCAACTACTATGGTTTCTTGGTGGAATATTCTTTAAGATTTGTAGAAGAATGAAGATATTCAAGGAAATTATTAGGCGCTATTAATGCAACATACATAGCTTTAATTCCAAAGAAAAATTACCCAAAAACTTTTTGTGATTACAGGTCAATATTTTTGTGTAATTAAATGTATGAATTAGTACAAAGATATTGGCCAACAAAGTTAACTGAATTTTATTTGATTATATATCAAAAGAACAATTTGGCTTTTAACACAATCAAGGAATACATGATGCAATGGCCACAAAGTAAGAATATTTACACAAAATAAAGGTGACAAAAATTCCAACAATGGTGATGAAATTATATTTGGCTAAGGATTATGACAAGGTCATTTGGTTATATCTCATATTGATATTAATTTAGATAGGGATGGGAAACCAAGTTGTAAACTGGGCAATGAGATGCCTATCCTCAACTTCTTTTCCAATATTGGTAAATGGTTGAATTTCCAAGTTCATCTATGATACTAGGGGTATTAGGTATGTCTACCCAGTGTCTCCATTTTTATTTATATCAATTGTTGAAGGTTTAAGCAGGATGCTAACATCCACAAAAAAAGGTTCTACCAAAGACAACAAAATGGGGATTTCCTTCTCCTAGTCGCACTTATTATTGTAGATGATGTAACTTTATTTTGGATAGGAAAAATTAGGTAAGCATAGAAGTATAAGAAGATATTTAACCTATGTATAAAGGAAACAAAAATGGAATTGAATGTCCATGCCATCTATTTTATTCAATGGACTCGAGGAAGAGCTAGAAAGACAATTTGTACATAGTTTTCCTTTTACTCCCTTATATTTTAACAATGGGGTAAAATATCTTGGTTTTAACTGTAAACTAAATGGTTACAGGTTTAGATATTGCTTGTAGATTTATGAAAAATTGAGGGAAAAATAGCTCACTAGTGTTACAGATGATTGTTAAGGGGAGGTATTTTGACCTTAGTAAAATCAATATTGGAAGGGATAGCTATCTATCGACCATTTCTAGAACATATTCCTAAAGGTGTGTTAGAAAAATTCAAGAAGGAAAGTAAATTAGTTTTCTATAGATGGGGTAAAGAGGGAGAAGGTATCCCTTAGGTTAAGTAGAAAAAACTTGCAAGGACTAAAGAATATGGAGGATGGGGATTAAAGAATATACAATTGTTTAAGGAAACCTTGGCTGCTAAATGATGGAGGATGATGCAAAATAAAGGTATTTGGAAAAAATTATGTTTGCAAAGTACAGAGGCCATGCATCAATAGAATAATATATTAGAAAATTAGAGGAGGCATTTACAGGGGGTTCAATTATTTAGAGAGATTTATAAAAAGCATTGCCATTGCTTTAGAAGTGGATGGTGTGGAGGGTACACAGAGGAAGCCAAGTAAGAATAGGGGAGGATCCTTGGATGGGTTTCTCAAGAAAATTCAAACTTTTTGAACCCTTAAAGAATTCCCTCTACAACTAGGGATTTATAGCCTAGAAAATGCATCTCGAGTCTAGTTCCATATGAATTCAAGGCCGGAAATAAATCTCTCAATTCGATTTACCATGAAGGGTAGAAAAAGAGTGGAAACACTATATAAACCTAAAACATAATGCTATTAGACTTAATTAAGATGAAGAAGATGAAATTATTTGGTCAAAGAATAAAACTTTTGGAGTCTTCGCAACTAAGCTAGATTATGAGGCAAAAATGATAGAGAAACAAAGAAAGTTAAAAAAGTGGTGGTGGAATTCAATCTAGAAATTGGAATGTCCTTCAAACACTCAAATTTTCTTATTGTTGATTCTATATAAAAAAGTGCCAACCTAGGTCAATTGAAAAAAAAGAAATTGGTAGGGCCAAGCTAGTAGATGTATTCTTTGTAAAAACAATGATGAATCCATCTATCATCTATTTACACACAACCCTTACACTAAAGAAGTTTGTTGTGAAGATTAAAATTGACTGATGGTAAATGGAAATGGGAAGGATAATATATTTATGATTGTTTCAAGAATTGGTACAAGGATAAATCAATTGCAAACCATAAGGCATTTCCTTACACTACAATTTCGGTGTTATGGTTAACAAGAAATGAAATTCTATTTGAAGGAAAAGAGACCATATCATTACATGTTGGCCATCAAGTCAATTATGCTTATGGCGGAATTTGGAAACCTATTAAATAAAAGAATCACATAGAATCTAGATAGAACTAAATTAAAGGCCTGGAGCTTCTTTGATGGAGTAGGCCAAGGGAATCCAAGAGCTTGTGGAGCTGGAGGTATTCTCTTTCCAAAAGAACATCATTCTATATATTTTAGATCAATTGTTAACAATGGTACAAATAACAAGGAATAATTGTTTGCCAATGGGGCTACTATAAAAATTTGGATCTAGTAAATGCTTAAAGAGCCTTCAAATATTGGGATATTCTAAGCCCATTATTGAGTAGGAAAGGGGTATATATAAGCTATCATGGAAAAAATTGAAGAGGCAAGTAACAAGTTTGAATATATTTCTTTAATGCATGTATTTAGAGAGCTCAATGAAATGCCAAACATCTCTCCAAGGATTCTCTTTTTCTTCAGGTGGGATTATTTGCTTTAGCTAAAACAAGTGAGGGAGGTCCTCTCCCATAACATGTTATGGATTTGTGCTAAGAAAATGAAAAGAGAAGGAATAGACACATGTTATAATGAATAATTCGTAAAGAAAAAACACATGTCATAATGAAGAACTTGTAAAAAAGAAACACATGTTGGAATGAAGAATTTGTAAAGTTGCTCAAATGTTGTCTTTAGCATTTAACGAGCTCTTTTGTTGTTTATAGGCCTGATATTTTTGTTTTTATCCATAGACAAACTAAAGGTTGCAATAACTATATGTTTAGCTCATTTTGAAGTTTAGTTTTTTTGTGGCATAGAAACGGAGAGACGTTTTCCTTGGAATCTCAGATAAGAACCTTATTGTGTATATTTTTTTTATTTCTTCTCGAAATACAAAAATATCTTTGTTTCTTGTAAAATAAAAGAGTTGGAAATTGTTACACCAATTAAAACTGCTCAACCTCTTGTTTACATATTCTACTTGAACCCATCCCAATCTTCAAAATATTGTAGGTTACATTCCCAAAATGGGTGGGTGAATGGAAAGAACACCCCTTAACGACATAAAACACGTCTATCTGTCTAAGTTGTATTTATTTTCAAATTTAACTACACTTTATTTCATCTATGAAGTGTACATTCAAGGCATGGGATAGCATGGCTTACATTCTTGGTATTTTAATGGTTCTAGTTGTTACCTTAGAAAGACTAACCCAAGAAAACTTAAGATTGACTTATTTATCACTTTCATTCAATAAATATTATAAAGCAACAAGGATGGAGGGACCAAGCATGTCAATGCCATACATGATTATAGCTTGTGTGTTTTAACATTGCCCCCCCTAAGAAGATTCATCATTTATATAATAATCCAATTATAGAGGGCCATCACAACTTCAATATAAGTGTAATAAAATGCAAGATGAAATTGAAACTAGTTTTGAAGCATTAGAATGATAATGATGCATATTATTAGGTTGAATTTTACTGTATTTTTAGAAAATTTAACTTCCTCACAAGGAGAAACTTAGTATATCGACCCTTGTCTTTAGTAAATTTTGATTTTCAATGGGATCTCTTCTATATTTCTAAGCATTAATCAAATTAAGGTAATATATGATATAACTAGAACCAAACATGTTATAGTGGATCAAATAATGATACAACAAATACAGGGTCCTTCACACAAACCTTGATTGTTTGGGTAGTATATGAAAACATGAAATTCGATATGCTACATTAATTGTTTATTTCATAATAAGAATAAACATTTTTTTTACATGAACGATTAGTATTTTTGTTAAAAAAGGGGGAGGGATAGCCCTCAACCGTACATACTTCTTCAAAATTGTCATGTCACTGAACTAGCATATCAAAACAAGATTTTAACAGTTTTATCCTAACCGATCCATGTCTATTTTCAACAACGTGAAAAAAATCTCTAGTACTATAAATTCAAATAAACTTTCCCAATAGCAAACTACAGAAACATATCATAAACCAAACTGAAAACATTTCTAGGAACTTGGCCTTCCATCTTCATCGACATTGGATGAGAGGAGGATTCTGCTACCTGGTCTTTGTCTTATCATCTGAAATTTCATGATCTTTTTTAACCAAAAATTGCATGTGAAATTTATTGTTAAATACTCATAAACAAGATTTAAAAACTGAAACTTAAATGCTTAAACATCCACACATAATAAAATAAATAGAAAGAAAACCATGAAATTGATTGACAAAGCTGATAACGAAGTTCACCCCTCCTAGGATATGTCTCCAGGCCACTTCCAACGAAAATGTTGATCTTATTAAGTCTTCAATGATTACAATAACGGGTTTCTGGAACAACTTAAGTTTTCTGTCAATCACTGGAAAAAACAGACAACACCACTATGATCCTCTCGAAATTTCAAGAAAAATGAGTATAAACTCGACCAGGTTTGCCATAGGCCTCCTCTAGCACACAAATCGAGAAACACCCTGCCTACAAAAGTACAAAATTTATGGATTTCCCACCTCGGTATTCATGTCCATTAATGTCATGTACTTGCCTTGGTATTTTTTCATGTACACTATATTGGAAACTATGCATCAAAACTCTGTTCTATGTCCTTTTTGTTGATGAAAACCGTGGTTTATAGAGGAAATTTAGGTGGTTTTTGGGCACAGAAAAGAGGGCCACACGCCCATTTTTTTTGTTGTTTTCAAATCCTTTCCAGACTTTTAAACATATTCTATCATATCCTAACCAACATATATGTGGTGGTATATTGGCTAAGGCATTTGTAATGGGGAGTGGAAGTCCCGGGGTCAAGCCTGCGGGCCTCCCACTCTACCCATTTTATGTGGCATGTGGCATGTATTAACATATTGTAAAGTGACATATAATATATATCATGGCATCTGTTGGTTCCGCCAGTGATAAGGTTTGGATATGGTAATATAATATGGAGTGTTAACTTGACATTTGGTGGTCTTTGGGGAATGAGATATGGTTTGTTGAACTATGGATAAGATTTGGCAGATGGATATAACATAACCTAGAGTTTCAGGGGGTCTCAGTGTTGACCTTGTGGTCGAGGGCTAAGCCTTCGACCCCCCTACTTTTCAAAATAAAATTTGGTTCAATTTTAAATGCTATCTCAACCCCATGGTTTATAAGGAACACCCGACGAGAGCTTGGCTAGGATCACTTCATGAAGAATTGGGCTATAGGGACGTCCTAGGTTTAATTCCCATAGACTTTAACCAAATTTCTCCAAACCAACTTTATCCTTTTTTCTGCCATTTTGACTATTTTTTCTTTCCATTTTTTCACATTTTGACCGCAACTTCAAACCTTATAACTTCTGCATTAGGAATCCATTTTGCGTAAAACAAGTGTTAACGAAAAGCTACTAACAAGATATTTACCTTGGTAAGATTTATTTTTATATTTGAAGACTTTTTTATTTATTGATCTTGGAAGATCCCCCTGGATCAAACCTTCCCATTGGGAAGCTTTTGGGCCACCAAAAGCATGGAATCGTTCAGAAAATAGGTGAGGGTACAACTCCATCAATCTTCTAGTCTCTAGCCACCTTGCTTTGCTTGGATACATTCCTTTCATCCCCACACGAAGAAATTCCATGTCTCCTCTTCGTGAATATATGACCTTCTTATCAAGTATTACATCTTCCTGAAGTTCATTGAGATACCTCCACACAAGGTGCTTGAACCTGTACATCTTGGCCTACAATCATAGGCAACTCATACAGTTTCAAGTTTTCCACATTAACAACTGAATACATTTTCATATAAGGAGGCAATTCTAACCGAAAAACATTATTACCGACTTTATCCAAAATTGTAAAAGGTCCATACCTGATAGGTTTCAACTTTCTACCTTCACCTTGGAGTCTATCCTTATTGATATGAAGCCATATATAATCACCAATCTGGAAAGGATGATCTATTTGATTCTTGTCATGTTGTTCTTTGTACTTTGTCTGAATTGATTCCAACTATTCCTGCACTGCTTGATGAATTAACTGGATCTGTTGAATAAAATTCTGATCTTTATCTGCATCGATCTGTCCACATTCCACTGCATCTTTCCAAAAAATAAAGTCTAAAGGAGACTTTGGTAAGTACCCAAAACATGTCTTGAATGGATACTTTTGAGTTGAAGAGTGTATAGCTCTGTTGTAGGCATGCTGAACATAATGCAATTGTTCATCCCAAAGTTTATGATGTTTAGCACAATACCCTCGAAGAAGATGTACCACAATCCAGTTGACCACTTCAGTTTGTCTGTCGGTTTGTGGATGAAATGTTATGCTTTTCTTCAGCTTTGTGTCCATAAGTTTCCATAAAGATGACCAAAATTTCCCAAGAAAGCGGGAATCATCTCGATAAAACATAATAGAAGTAGGAAGTCCAAAATGGAACCATACATTTTGAAAGAACAAACAAGCAGTCATCTCGGCTATGATATGCTTTTTACAAGGCATGAGTATACACATTTTACTGAATCAATCCACAACAACATATAGATAATCATGTCCCTTTCTAGACATTGGTAAACCTCCTACAAAATCCATTGAAACACTTTCCCATGGACGAGAAGGAAATGGAAGTGGAGTGTACAAGCCTAACTTTCTATTACTTGGTTTACTTGTTGCACACATAACACAATCTTTTACATATTTGGACACTGCATCATTCATTTGAGGCCAATAAAAAAACTCTTGTAATTGTGCTACAGTTTTACCTCCAAAATGTCCTGAAATGAGAGAAGTGTGACCTTCTCTTATCAGATGTACTCTTTCACTTTGTGGAATACATATTTTACGAAGATTATACAACAACGTGTCATTGATATGATAGTTCAATTCTTCATTCTGATATCCATGCCTTAGTGATTCATAAACTTCTTTAAAATCTTCGTCCTTAGTATATTGTTCAACATAACTTGCATGTACTAGAGGACTTTGTTGAATGACAATAGAAGCATTTGTTGGAGGTCTATATAGCCTATGTGCAACTTTGTTCTGAATTCCTTTCTTATACTTAATAACCAAATGAAATTGTTATAGAAAACCCATCCACCTGAAATGCCTTGATTGTTGTAGCTTAGTTTGTGATTGTAAATATTGTACTGGTTGATGATCAGTATGTATGATTGTTTCTTTACCCATTAGGTAATGTTTCCACTTTTTAACACTTTGTACTAATGCTTACAACTCTTTGTCATAGGTTGGATAGTTGATTATTGTTTTCGAGAAAGTTTCAGAATTATAGCATATTGGTTTTTTTTTTATGTTGCGTTAATAATGCCCCCATTGCATAATCACTAGCATCAGTTTCTATCTCAAATGGTTGTTGTAGATCTAGAAGTGCAAGTACTGGAGTTGTGCTCATCTTTTTTTTCAGAGTGTCGAAGGCTTTTTGTTCTTTTCCTTCCCACTAAAAGACTTTGTTCATGATTGTCAAATCATTTAAAGGGGAAGCTATGAAGGAGAAGTTTGCAATGAAATTCCTCCAGTATTGGGCTTCTCCCAAGAAACTTCTTACATATTTTACATTATTTGGCTTAGGCCAATTTACAATGACCTCCACTTTAGAGGGATCAATCTTTAATTCACCACCCCCTACAATGTAACCTAGATAAACTAAATATGTCTTTCCAAACTCACATTTGGACATCTTTAGGTACAATTTTTCCCTTATAAGTACATCCAATACATGTTTAACATTATTTACATGCTCTTCCCAAGTTCGACTAAAAATCAAAATATCATCCAAGTAGACTATGAAAAAATCATCAATGAAGGGCCTAAACACATCATTCATCACCCTCATAAATGTTGTGGGTGCATTACAAATCCCAAAGGGAATTACAATCCATTCATACAATCCCTATTTATTTTTAAAAGTAGTCTTCCAAATATCATTGTCATGAATACAGATTTGATGATAGCCACTTCGTAAGTCTAACTTAGTGAAAAATATTGCATTCTTAAGCTTATCTAAAATATCATCAATTCAAGGAAGAGGATACCTCTTCTTTATTGTGATTCTGTTTAGTTCCCTATAATCAACACACATACGCCATGTGCCATCTTTCTTTGGCACCAAAACAATTGGTGAACCACATGGAGAGGAACTTGGTCAAATGGCCCCTCTCTCAATCAATTCCTGAACTTGTTTCTTTATCTTTGCATTCTAAAAAATGGAAGACAAGTACATACCAATATTAGGAATAGGTGCATCTTGTTGTAAATGAATTTCATGTTGAGTTTCCCTTTAAGGAGGCAAGCCTTTAGGTTCTTGAAACAAAATATCATAATCAGATACCACCTTTATCAAGTCCCTTCAGTTTGTTCAACATATTTTTCTTTTACTATCATAAGAACAAAGTTCTTACTTGCATTTATTAACCTCTTCATTTGATTTGCAGAAACTAAAGAAATATTAGTTTTCATGCGATGTGCATGAACAATATAATCAATACCATCTTTAGTGAGTTGATACCTATTATCTTCCCCATAAAAGATATCCTTCCTATCATACATATATGGACTACCCAACATAATACCACATATATCCAATGGAACCACATTTAGATCTATCTCATCAACAAATACAAAAGTGGTGACAAACCTAAGTCTACATTGTTTTGTGACTTGTAATTGTGCATTATCACATACCCATCCAAGTGGATATGGTTTAGGGTGTAACTTACTTTCCAATTGTATTTTCTTAACAATTTCTTATGAAATGAGGTTTTCTTGTCATCCACTATAAAAAGAGTATCAATTTTGTATGTTTGGAGATTACTCTAATATGAAATAACTCACTCCTCTTTATTTCATTAATAACATGCTCATTTCCTGAAACAAAACAAGAAGGAATTTTATTTTAAATGCTTGTAGAAACCACCTTAGTTTCATCCGCAGAATCTGATCCCAAATCATGTTGGATTGTTGTTGCAGTAGTATTTTTGTGTTCTTTATTCCGAAACTTCTCAAGCTTGATCTCGGGATGAAGTTTCAAACATTTGGAAGCATCGTGACCTTTCTTCTAACAATGAGTACATGTAGGTTTATCTCCTTCCTTCTTCACAATAGTCGTGCTTACCTTTAAACTTGTTTCCTTCTAGTTTGAAAGGTTTCTTGGAAAATTTCTCTTTGGTATTCTTCCCCTTCGTCTCTATGTGAGTTGCTTGAACGCATAACTCATCAAAGTTAGTCGGATTAAACATTAATATCATATGGCATAAATAACTATGCATTCCTCCTATATACTTGAGAAGAGTTTCCTTGGTGTAGAGAGGTATACCAAGTACCAATGCTCTTTTTCAGAATTCTCATGTGTAATCTTGCACACTTTGTCCTTTACCTTGCCTCAAATTCTTCCAGTCCATCATAGCTTGCTGCATGTACCCTAATGGATAAAACTGCCTCTTCAATGTTGATGTGAACTCATACCAAGAGGAGATGATTTTACCTTTTGTGGCAAGATCCTCTTGAGATATGCTCTCCCACTAGATGAGGGCAGTCCCTCCAATTCAGAGAGAATCCAACTGAATTTTAATGTTATCTTCAGTAAGCTTTTGAATCCTACAAGAAACTTCAATTTGACAGATCCAATTGTCCGATTTCTCAGCATTAAGCTCTCCATTTTACATAGTTAATTCAAACTTAATATCTATCTTTAATTGAGGCACATTAAAATTAATATTTCTTTTTTGCTTTTCAAACAGAGAATGTAACGAACCATCAAGATAAGACGGAGAAGACGGTGGAGTTTTAGGAGGTTCCTAACCACCTCCTTCTTTTTTTACCTTCAGCATGAGATGGACCTCCTTGTTCACCTTTCTTCTGATATTGATAGAGCTCCTCTACCATCATTTGCATTCTCATGAAAGCTTTCAGAAAGTCCTCTTCAGATGGGATAGAAAAAGTTGCTTCTTCTCCTTTTGGTGAAGCCATTTTCCCTTTCCTTGAACCAATCTCTGGATCAAACTCTTCAAGTTCACCTTCACCACGCTGCAGACTAAATCTTATTAACATAAACTCACAATGAAATGGTTATTAAGCTTTGATACCAAACTTTAGCCATTTTCCCCCTTTTTTTCCATTTTTGCACATTTTGGTCACAATTTCAAACCTTAATAACTTCTGCATCCGGAGGCCACTTTGGGCGAAGCAAGCGTTGATGGAAAGATGTTGGCGAGATATTTACCCTAGTAAGATTTACTTTGTTGTTTGAAGACTTATTTATGGATAAATAGTGGAATATCATCCTGGATCATCTTCCATCTTCAACTATAGCTCCCGCACTAACTTCTCCATCTTTGTAACTCTGGACTTAAACTCCTCATTGATTTCTTGCTGATTTTCCAAATTTTCTCATAGGATAGAAATTTGACAATGAGTGTCGCTTCTTTTCACAACTCGAACTCTCTCTTCTTCCTCGAGCCACCCTTTAATCTTGTGTTCCCTGTTACGCAACTCTTTCCTTAGCCCTTTTACTCTATGTTTCAATATCTTGTGGCTCACTTTCAATCCTTGCAAGTGATGACTCACACACCAATCCTCTTATTATATCCGACTATCACTATCCATGGTGTTAAAAGAAATAGAATACAACTTCCAGACACCCCTTGCACCCTGGAAAGGGACACTGACCCGATTTGAGACAACCAGAGCCGAGGTTGAATCATATACAATAGGAGGATTTCCAAATTCTATATCACCTTCTATGGGAGTCCTTCAAAGCTCATTGTATTGCTTTATAATCCTGAATCCATATCTTGCAATCATGCACTGCTTGACGTTCCAAACATGGGGGATAACTTCCTTAAGATTTCCAACATGAACATGTCTTGTCTCACTGAATACCAATCACTATCCATAATACCTTTCTAATATTTCTGATACAGATTGATACTTGGCTTTAATGGCATAAACCAGGTCGTAAATAGGTTCATTTCCCACGATCTTTCCACCTTCCTAGAGGAGTTGATGGCATGATGATCCACTTGCTCAACACATTCGCTCGTCCCATCAACCCACATATTGATGTATATGCAATTCATACTAGGTTGCTTCTTTCCTATGAAGATCTTTGCGATGAAACTCCCAGTGGGGTGAATATGTTTATGGGATAACTTCATATTTTTCTAAATTGTTCATATTACTTAGGGACCCTAAGGGAAGACCACTATTTCTATAAGGTCTCCGTAATGTTTCCTCTAGGATTAAAGATGACCCTCCTACACCTTTTGTCCTTAATACGAATAACAAATTTTCGCACATATTATGGAAATATTACTTATTTTTATAAAAAGATGGGAAATATACTCTTCCAACAAAAATATGTACATTATTGCATTATTATTGCATGAGAAACAAATTAAACATTTATATATTTGGCTTTTATATTTTGCATTTTAGAGTAATTATTGTAACTTGAAACAAGGGAAAACATAAATCATATAAAGCTTTTATAAAATTACTTTGTGGTTGGGAAGTTGTTCAAGATAGAAGGTGAGAAACAAATATTAAAGTAAACATATATGATTTTTTATTAACACACATTTTGGTGAATATAGAAAACCTAAACATTAATTAATTGAATATATATATCTGGTTACTTTCTCAAAGTTTTTACAGTGTTTGGTTAATGCATTTATTAAACAAAATGAGACATGTGAGGCAATGCACATACACGTTATAGTAGAGGGCCCATGCCATTGTGAAGGGGACCATTCAGGTATTGACTTGGAGGGTTGGGGAGGTTGATCAAATGATATGATTATCAGGGAGAGGGTGAGTGAGGTATGAGGGAGTTTTGGAGTGTTGCACTTTATGATTGTCTATTTATATGAAATTTATTTTATTTTACTGTTTCTATGACATAATTGAAGCATGAAGCATGTGATGAGATTGATTCATAACTTGTATGAATGGTTGCATATTACATCCTAGGAATTCATTAAGAGCATGTCGTATTTAGGGAATCTTGATTGTATTAGTGCATGGGAATTTTTTTTGCATGTTGGCCACATACACAATTTTTTGTGTATGTTGGCCACATACGCAAATAATAGTACTAAATATCTACTAAACTTATTAAGTTTGGTATTGTTCTTGTAATATGATTTGATTTTGTATTATTTTGTTGTTGTGGGGAGTATAGCTTCGAGGAAAAGTTTCTAGAAGTGGGGGGGAGTATGTAAGACCCCAAAAATTAATGCGAAATAATTAGCTAACATAAGTATACTTAGTTCTTAAAAATATATATTAATAAATATATTTTATTAAATTAGAGAAAATAAAGGGAAAAGTTAAACATCAACATGATGAGTAAAACTTAGTTAAAAATAATTAAGATTAGTAGGATTAAAGTGCATGGAGGCCACATAGCACCCATGCAAAATAAAACTAAATTAATGAATAAATTGAATTATACGCATAGAAGAGGAATTTTGGGGAAAGAAAGGTGGTTCACACATTTCCTTAGGAGGTTTGGTATGGTAGTAGGGGATCTGGTTTTCTAAGTTGAGGGTTGTTGTTGCTGTTTTGTTGTATTGATAGGGGTGGTTTTTACTTGGGGTTGTTCATTTTTTTTTTTTTCGTTTTCCTACTAAGTTTTCTAGTCTGATGAGCTGTTGAAGAGGAGGATTGAGGGAAGTGAGGCTTCTTAATGTTTAGTCTGGCATAGGATTATTTGTTGGGGCCTCGGGGGCCTCAACTTCTACTAAGGGTTGGTTGGCAGGAGATTTGTTCCCACCAAGTCTATTACTATGGAAGGTGCTCACAGCTAAAGTGAAAGGGATCTTCTACAACCAGAGACTCTTCATCTAACACCAAGTAAGTAACAATTCTTTGGTTAAATTAGTTAATTTGGATATTTTGCACTAGCAATTTTTTTGGATCGATGTTTTGGACCATTCTTCTTGACACATTTTCAAGGTGAGATGAATGAAAATGTTTCCAAAATATATTATGCTATATATACAAGTTATATGCTAGGGATGGAGTTGTTTCACCTTTATTGATTAAATTTACAATGTCTCTAGCCAACATATTTGTTCAATTTGCGAAGGATGGGCATCCAATTACTATTAAGGTTCTAGTCATCATTTATGTTTAGATTATCCAAGTGCTTCTCAATCTCAACTACTTCACTAATACATCTCTTAGTATAGAGATCCACCCTTGCCAGGACTTTTTCCTCTTCCATGCATCCTTGATGTTTTATATTTTCATAATGTTCTACTAGAGTAGACTTTATAACCATGTTATGTCCTAGATTAACACAATGCTCTTTTATTCCTTTTTGATGAATCATGATTAGTTTCTCCAATTTAGGTGCTTCCACATGAATAAGAGAGGAGCTACACATCATCATGTTTTGGGAAAATAGATCCTTTACAAGTTTTAATTTATTTCTCTTGGTGGAAGGGTATTCATTTTTATGTTTCTTCTACGCATATTTTTACCAATTTTATTTGTGATGCCTTTGATGTATGTTAGACTAGGCGCTTATGGTTTTTTGAATCTCTCCATGGAGGAACACTATTCACCCTTGATTTTTGGATAGACTTTCCAATTTGTCATCATCATTAACCATTCTTATGTAATGCCTCCATTAGATATGTCCCCCCTTCACTAATGTGCTCTCATAAGCAATTCTAACATCAGTGGTGGCTAGTGTGTGCAGGAAACCATTCAATTGTGAAGGGTGGTGATGGCAATCCACTTGAAGGTAAATGCCTATATGTATTTTATTTTGATATAACATTGTAGTCAAGGAACTGTCTGTTTTCTTTTTGAGAAAAAAATTAAGGAACAACAAACATCCTTCTTTCTCCATTTCTTGTATGAATTTAATGATCAATAATAATCTATTTAGGTATTTTTATGGAATTTCATCGGTTTCTGTCAAATAACCTTTGTATTATGAGATACATGGTTTGTTCCACTACTTGTTCAAATAGATTCATAATTCCCTCTCCACTATTTATTAGTATCCGGATCAACAAGTATTGGTGTTATATATGAGAAAGGCCCTTAGGCTTAGATCTCTTATTTTACGAGAACCCACTTGACTGTATGCTACTCAAAGGATCACATCTTTCTTCCTAGTAATGCCAATGGATAGGGGCACCAAGAGGTGGGAAAAGAGAAACACCATTTTATCCTAGAAATCCCTTAACCCTGGGAAACAATATGGCCCTTCACAGCAAGACCCTTATTGAGTTTCTTACTTAGATCTCGATAGAGTATACTAGATAAAACGACATCCCTTGGGCCAAATCCAACTCTTCTATCCATCCATATGTCCAAATATTCTTTCCTTCAACCGCAAATGGTGGTGGAGTTGCATATTCAAGAATGGATAATTTAGAGGAGCACAAACACCCCTCTCCTTCTATTAGTGACAGACACTTGGTGCCCTAATACTCTTTTCCTTGTAACCTATTCCAAATCATTGTATTCTTCTTTGGCATTGAGATAGTTCAACTTAGATCTTATAAATTATATCTTTACTTTTTTTCTTTTGTAGAGGGGGCCTTCACATTCCCACTATGTATCACCAAATGTACTTAACAATCATGTTGAGTTGCTTTTGGTCATTTGTTTATATGCTTAGGAAGTGGTTCCAATAAGTGGAGATCAGTATCAAGGCTATATGAGTGTACAACCCCCATGATAGACATTGATAAACTCGTTTTATCTTATCTTTCTCATGTTTCTAGTTGGAGTTAGTATCATCTACGAATCTAATCCACCAATCCAATTTTAGTGGAGCTCATTCAATATATTTTTGTTTAAGTTTCTCAATGAACAAACTCACTAGGATAGGCATGAGAGGAGAGCTCATGGAAACACCCTTTGTCTATTCATATATGCTATCACGAACGCTGAAGAAAATCCTTTTGAAACAAAGTTACCAAATTCATGGTTTCATCATCTTTATTTATTGAATTATGGTGACACATTCAATTATGGGGATCTTTGCATCGATTTAAAGTCTTTAAAACAAAATATACTTCCATTTGAGTATCTATAAATCATCTTTGTGAAGAACCACTACGATATATAAACTCTAGAGAAAAATATTATATACAATAAAAAAAACGAAAAGTCCACTTCCTCTTCATAGTTAAAAAGTGTGTTTCTAATGACAATATTTATGCCAATTTTTGTTGTCTTATTAGGAAATAAATTGATTGCTAGAGACCATAAGACAACAAAAAATAAGGATATCTAGACTTTAGATTATTCAAGATTAACATAAGTGAAGGGATCGAAAACATGTTAAAAATGTAGGATACATGTTGTCTTCAATTCTTGCTTAACTTAGCTGAAGAAAGTTCTCCACGATTTATTTTAAGAAGTTTTGTTGCAAAGTAGGTGAAGTTTGAAATGTTCTAGCCCTAATGAATGTCGAAAGAATCAAGGGCCAATAGTGACGAGTCTTTATCATTTCAATTGTTTATTATGTCAAATTGTTGTGCCAAATTAGAGGATAATTATAGGCATAGAAACATCTCATACTAATAACCTTCTAGAATTTGTTAGGTGGTAGTTAGAGTTGATATGTAAAAACATGGAGCTTTCCTCTGAATACCCACTGATTTTCTTCTTTGTTTTGTCCACCACTACATCGGATCACAATTAGGCTTCCAATTTTGTTCGATACTTAGAAAAGCACACCTTTTTCAAAATACATCCTCTATCAATTAAGAAATGAATAAGGTAACTTTCACAATAGTTATTAGTAGAGTGGAAATGTATTTTTTTGCATGCTTGATGTATGAATGGATATGGATATTGGATATAGATACATGCTCAACAAAATAACAATATAGTCATGCAACTGTGAACTACACTATTTTAAGAGCATCATTCAATAATTTGTCGATCTCCTTTTTAACTTTGATTAATAGAAGCTAACCTAAGGGAATCAATATAAGCTTAACTAGGATAACCAAGTAATGTAAATTAATCTCATTGTCAAAATAATAACTAAGAAAAAGCAACCAAGAAGCCATTAAAAAGGCCTCAAACAAGGTTTTGTTTCAAGGAAACAACTAAGAGATTTGCATACATATGAATAGGCCAATTGATAATAAAGGTTAACCTATTATATTAAACAGATGACTAAAACTTTACATAAATGGGTAGGACTCTAGGAGGCACTAAAACCTCTTCTATTTCCATCTCTTATTGCAATTATTAAAGCATTTTGAATGGCATGTGCTTACTCTCTTAAGGTTCTTCTAATGCAAATCCAATGGGTTAAGTACTTCATACCCATATAAAAAGTAGTTGTGATTGTAGTGAAATTGTTATGGCTAGAACGTATGCCAAAGAGCTTGTTAATGTTGTAACCTTTTGGGAAAGGTGCCTTTACAAATATTTTTCTAGAGATTATAAAGTTATATGCAAAGTTTCTCATGTATAGATAAAAAGGGTGCATATAACTAAAATCACATCGAGAACAATCCATATCTGACCCAAAATACCTAAACAAAGAGGCTCTAAATGGCCGCTACAGTCCAAAAAACTTCATCCCCACAACAAATAACTACATATCATCAAAACCACCTATATTGGGATCCTATTCATCAATAGCACCTTGTGCCCCCCACCTATAGGCTCTATCCCTTGCCTCTATCTCAAATCTCAAAGTTGATCCTCCAACAACATTAGTCAACACCTTACAACTTTGATGAAATCTCTCAATCCAAACATTTTAAAAAGGTAGAAAAAACTTTACATGCTTAATAAGTAATTTCAACGACACCAACATCCAGGTACCAATAAGTAATTTCAATGCCAATCTCCTACCCTCCTACATAATAAAATCCAATGGAAACATTGCAATCTAAGAACCTAACATTGTTAATAAGTTTGTCGAATTCTGAATGGGATCTAAAATTTTACTTTTCGCATATGAATTCCAACGAAGTTGGAAAAATTGTCAAACATCCTAAAACAATCCATGGTAATGTTAAAAATTGAAGTAAAATGATAATGCTTTTCATTTTCTATCCCTTTGCTTTAAAAATTTAATATAACTGATGATTGCTAAGATTTACCTTCATTTGTTTTTAAAAATTGCATGTTCAAAGCCATGTCGTACTCACCTGTTTAGGTTAGCCTTTTTTGTTTTTAATTGATTTTTTAGCCCCACTGTCATGGTCGTACGACATTCTAAGGAACCGGTTGGTTTCAGTTCATGACTCTGGCTTGGACCAGTACAACGCCTAAACCGGTCAGGCCAGCCAGTTCTACCGATTCCAGTTTGGTTCCTATAACACTGGTATGAAGACTCCTTTGTAACAAAAAAATCATGGCTCAGTTGAGATTGTGAAGGTTGTGCATGGGGCAATAAATTAATTGATGAAAAAGGAAGGAATCTAGATAAATAGAACATCATAGTAATGATTGTCTTTAAGCCAAGAAATGAAATCTATGGTTTTTTTTGTTGTCTTAGTCAATAAATACTAAAAAAGAAACAAGGATGAAGTGGCCAAGCATGACACATGCAGTGTCATGCATGACTAGCTTATTTTCTTAACATTGGTCCCCTGAGAAGGTTCATTGTCTGTATAATAGTCCTAAAAAGAGTAACATTTAAGAATTTATGTGGCCATCTCAAGTAACTTCAATAGAACTGTAACACAATTGAAGATGAAATTTGCGCTATGAGAATTAGTTTTGAAGCATTAGACTGATAATGATGCATATTATTATCTGTACTTTCACTTTTTTTTATCGTAACAAAAGATAATTTACAACTTCCCCAGGAGGATAAAACTTGGTACATCAACATGAGTCTTTAGCTATGAGAATTAGTTTTGAAGCATTAGACTGATAATGATGCATATTATTATCTGTACTTTCACTTTTTTTGTTTTATCGTAACAAAAGATAATATACAACTTCCCCACAAGGATAAAACTTGGTACATCAGCATGAGTCTTTAGACAATTTTGATCTTCAAACATTGGAATCGCTTCTATATTGCTAAGCATTAAGCATATTAAGGTAACTATTAATTATTGATGTACAAGATGAGCGATAACTAGAACCAAACATGTTATAGTGGTTCAAGTAATGGTATAACAAATACAGGTTCCTTCGTTCTTCAAACCCTGATTGCTTGGGCATCACCTGAAAACATGAAATTTGATATACTAAATTAGTTGTTTTATATCACAATAAGAATAACCAATACTCACAGATCACAGAAATATTACTTTTTTATGAAAAACTGGGAAGCATGTAACTCTTCGCATAAAAATGTGTACACTATTGCATTAGTACTGCATGAGCAACAAATTAAACATTTATAGATCGGGCTTTTATATTTTGCATTATAGAGCAATCACTGTAACTTGAAGCAAGGGAAAACATCTAAGCATAGAATTTTTTTATAAAAATATACTGTAGTTGGGAAGTTGTTCGAGATAGAAGGTGAGAAACAAATATTCAAGTAAACAAATATGATTTTTTATTAACACACTTTGGTGAGGATAGTAAACCTATACATTTGTTGTTTCTGTATATATTTAGCTACTTTCTCAGAGATGTTGCTTCTGTACACATTTGGCTACTTTCTCAAAAAGATTTTACAGTGTTTGGTTATAACGTATTTTTTTAACAAAATGAGATATGTGAGTTTGCTTTTTCGAATCTTCTGCATTAGCCATTTTTATGGATCAGCGTTTTGGGCCATTCTTCTTAACCCATCTTCTGGGTGAGATGATTGAAAATATTGCTAAGAGCCATTATGCTATAAATACAAGTGATATGCTTGGGATGGAGTTGTGTCAGCTTTACTGATTAAATTCACAATTTTCACGAGTCGACATATTTGTTTAATTTGGGGACAGGCATTGTTGTCACATACATAATAGCTGGGCTATCATTGTTCCCGAGCAGTCCAGAGCATCTCTTTGAGCCAACCCTTTACTTTGAGATGAGCAGATGATGAGCTTTTAGTGGATGATCACTCTCATTCAGTGGATTCAGAGCATTCAGTTTGATTGGTCCCATGCCATGTCGGAACCTCATGACCCCATATTTGATGACTGACTTGGCCATTTTCATGTCCCAAAGCAGAGTTTATGACAACGCCCATGATGTACAACAGTAGTGTTTCAGTGCTTTCAGATTGTTCAGATCAGACGCAGGTATATGACCTAGGTGATATATGGATTCATACATATGGATTTTTTTTTGCTCTGTTGTCTAGTTTAGTAGTGAGACTTTGTTGATAGTGGTTGTATGTTGGCGATATTTTTTTGGTTTTTATTGGAATCTAAAACATGAGTGATCTAGTTGCTATGTCCGAAAGATTCTTTTGTATACTCTTTGGTAATGCCCTACTTGTAGTATGCATTTGGTCATTTCCCTGTAGGGGACACAACTTGCTAGCCTTGGCACCATCTTCACTATTTCCATCCATCCGTTGCCTTCTCTTCTTTCCATTTAACCTTGACTTGTAACTTGACTAGTGACATCTAGGATTTCCCCCACCTTCACCTCTATGTTGGAATGGGTCTCCATGTTTGAATTGTGTCTCGGTGTTGGTTTGTGTGATTCTTATCACGGAGATGGTCTTCCTCTAGGTCTTGAACACAAGTAGTCTTACCAAAAGTATCTTTAGACAACAAGGCATTGGAAGTTAAATGCTTATTCTAAATGGCCGCCCAACCAACAAAACAAAAGTGTCTTTAGACACTATTGCAAATAAAAGTAAAGTTAGCCAGTTGCCAAGAGACGTGCAATCATCCTTTGTATGATGTGAGGCCGTTTTTCTTCAAAGGGAAACAGGGTGGTCACTCCATCACACCTATGGATGGTGGTGGTCAGTGGAGGTCATACTGAGTCATTATCTGAAGCCCGCAAGGCTATTTACGACACCTGCTCTTGGAGGCTGGCAAGTTAAAAGAAATAAATGTTTTAAAAAAAGTTGATGGCCAGAGGATGAGCACTCATTCATTGTATAATGTACGACTCATTTTCCCCCACAGGGAAACAGGGTGAGACTTGTTGATTGAAATTGGCATTGATGCCAACATGGACTTGCAGTGGGCCCACATGTAGTCACTGATGCCACCAAGTCCCTCTTGCAGTGCACAGGTATGGATGATCTTAGTATCCTCACCCAGTGCCTTGGAGCCCATACAAAGATGGGTTGTGCCTTAAAGCACCTTTTATCCAGTTGACAAGGTCCTTGTATCCACAAAGAGCCACCACCTTGTTGACGATGCTGAAGACCCTGTTGATGATGCTGAAGACCCTGGAGATTGTGCTTAAGCCCCTGTAGATGATGCAGAAGCCCTAGATGGGTTGGAGAAGCATTAATGACCCATTCTGTGGTCATTTATGCTTTGATGGGGTCATGGTACCCTAGGAGAAGGCCTGGCAACCCCATAGGATGTGGCATGATGAATTTTGACCCTTGGAGGTTCTCTTGTGTGGTTGAGGTGGTTGAAGAAGTCCATGAAGCCCTCTTTCCATGATCACGATGTCCTTGTACCCCTATCAATTGAAGGAATGCATGATGAGGCCCCTTTTCTGTTGGTGATGACCTTGCAACCCTTGTTGGGGTCATGGAACCCTTGTATATGATCCTTGCTACCATTATGATGATGATGACCTTGTATGGTCTTTGACATGTGTATGGAAAGCCCTTGAAGAAGCCTTTGGACCCACACATGGTGGTTTGATGGTCCTTATACTCTTGAAGGAGATGAAGTGGTCATGTGTGTGTTGATGGGGTATTGAAACCCTTGAAGATGATGACAACCTTGTTGAAGAAGCCCACCTTGAAGATGATGGTAACCTTGGAAGAAGTGTTGATGATATGGAGCCCATGGTCATACTCTTGCATATGAAATGATGGCACCTTGATGATGGCATGCCCTTGGAAGCCCTAATGGCTTGATAATGGTAAGCTTGGAGGACATCCTTGCTTTTGGGACTAATTGGAGTACAACAAACCCTAAGGTTGACTTGGAAGGGGTTGTGTGACAAAATAAAATGACAAAAACATTTTGTTGGCTAATTTGTGGACAAATGTGGAGCATATCCTTATGATGACCATTGAAATGGTAAAGTTCAGTGTCAACACAAAATAAAATAATAATAAATAATAATTACATTTTACACTCACATCTCACTCACACCTTGAAGTCGGCCCTAATTTAAGGAAGTGGACAACTCAAAAGAGTCTATAAACTTTTCCATCCTCACTCCAAAATTATCCAATGAAGGAGCAAGGTGAATGAACTCCCTGACTGTGGTGGACTGAGGCAAGTGAACTGAGGAATTTCGGTGGAGAAGGAGAAAGAAGAAGGAGCTCGCTCGCTGGGTTGGACTGAGGCAGCTTGGCTGAGGTAACTTCGGTGGTAGCAGCATAAGATGAGTCCGAAAATTTGCAGCAACAACTAAGGAGAGATAGTCCCGAAGCTTTCTACGGGGATAATTTTTTTTTGGGGTCAAGTGTTGGAGGCTTTTCCACACTTAAAACAGTCCACAGTTCAAGATTGCTGCAATTTCCACAGTCCAAGTTTTTAAACAGAGGTTTTACCAACACATGAACAACCCTCTAAACATTTGCACAGTCCAAGGACTAGCCCGATCTTGACTGGTGTTAGGGCCCTTTTTACAAAGTCCCGAATGCATGAAGGTGTTGATAGAAGTGACAACCAAATGATGAAGGTAAGTATGCCCAATCAAGGTCAAATACATAGCCCTAGTGTGATTGTGAATTCTTCCTCAGTCAAGATACGTGTTTGACACAAATGGAAAGTGATCACAACAGTCCGAGTTTGCAGCAGCAAAGTTGACATGACAGGCATCCGAGGTTTTTAAGCATCCAAAGGTTGACATGGCTTGAAAAACAGTCCACAAGTTTTGATATCACCTACAACAGTCACTTAAAGTTTCAGCAGTGGCTAAGTCCAAGTGGAGTGAAGATGATGTAGCCTGAGGTGTATAATCAAGGTTATTGCCTTTTTCCACAAGTTTGAGTTTGAATTAGATTGAGGTCTTTCACAGTGTATTTCCAAAGTTTGAGATTGTCTTTATTTGGGCAGACATGCACTAAGGTAAGATCATTGAATAGTCTATGATATACAGTGAATGTACATGATATACAGTGATATACAGTGAATGTACAATACAGTGAATACAGTGATGCATGTACAATGATGTATACAATGGCAATTATACAGTAATGTATACAGTGGTTGTGAAACAGTAATGTGTGAAGTAAGTCCATTCCTATGCACTCCTATACACTCTATGATGTACACTCAATATGCATGCTACTCTATGATGAACACCTTATGATGATAATGTATGCTTGATGAGAATGATGCATACTTAATGCATACTCTACAATGGTGCATATATGATGTAGACCTATTGACACTCCATAATAATGATGATGCATATACTATGCATACTGTACTGATGATGCAAATCCTATGGTGATGATGTATATTTGTATATGAGGATGATGATACACTATTGATGATAACTTGTGCACCTTGATGATGTTTTGATGATGATGATGACACTACATAAAGATGATGTTGATGCATGACTACTCCTTGAAGATCTTAGCCAAGACATGACTAGTGACAAAGTGAAGAAGACATGACAAGTTGATGGCAGCAACAATGTTGATGAAGAGCAGGTGTTGATGAGTAGAGATTGACCAGCAGTAATGAACAGAGATTTATCAGCAGTGTTGATGAGCAGAGGTTGATGAGAAGAAGCAGTGTTACAAACATCGCCGATATATCGGCAACATCGCGATATATCGCGATGTCAACTCACTGGCGATATATCGGCAATATATTGCCCCAATATTTTCCTCGATTTTTTGGCGATTTTTTCCCGATTTGATCGCGATATTTGCTGATTTTTTCTAATATATAGCGATATTTGTCGATTTTATGGCGATATTTGGCGATTTTTTCGAATATATAGTAATTTTTTGAATTTTTGTATTTTTTATTTTGCCGATATATTGCCGATGTTTGCTGACATTTTCACCAATAAATCCAATAATTTCTTTTTGGACCCTCGGCGATATATTCGCCGACACGATATTTGTAACATTGCGAAGAAGTAGTTGAGCAGCAGATTGATGACAATCAGAGATTGACATCAAGCTTGCAAGAAGAATCTTGCATTTGAGGATTGGACTCCTCAACTCTTTCTTAGTTGGAGCTAAGAAAACCAAGTTGGGTCCTGTTACAAGAGTTGGTGCTCTTTTCATCAGTTGGTGCTGATTGTAATCGAAAAGATTGTAGTCTTCCATTACCATAAATAAAGATTAAAATTACATATATTCTTGTGTCTTTCTTGATTGTGAAGATTGTAGCCGATGAATATGATGATGTGAGTATAATGTGATATACTTTGATTGATTGATAAAAAGTAAAAATGTTTAAATTGCTCACACACTGATTCACCCCTCCCTCTTAGTGTGGCCATTGTGTCCAACAAGACTGGCCTATTAGGGTTATGTCTTTGTCATTTTTTGGAAGTCCAGAAGGATTTCCAAGGCACCTGCCTTTGGAGATTAACTAGTATCTTTTGTTGTGCAAATAGCTGCTTAAAAAATGCTGCTTCTCTAGAGTCTAGTGGAGCCTCTCAGTATTCCACCCATTTGTGAGATAACGCCATTCCCTATTGTTCACCTACTCCAGCTTACGTGTTGCATGGATCCCCTTTTCCTTCAGCCTATATGCTTACAGTGTCGTGTCCAGTCATCCCTTTGAAAGTTTGATGTTACCTGGTTTTATTCACCTTCACCCTTGACTAGGAAAATGGCCAAATCGATAAACAAGTATACACTGGAGGTTCTTGTTTAGAGTAGCTGATTACTTTGATTTAGATTTATTATGTATATATATGTTGTGCTTATACTCGCCAGTAGAAGCCACTTGCACTTGAGTCTTACTGTTAATATAGATAATTGAGCATGCATATCCATGTTGTACTTTAAAGTATTAGAGTTTAGCTTTTGGGCCATCATTTGATCATTTTTGACCTAGTTAACCCAATTTGACCAAGTCAGCAGCAGGCTCCAAGATGAGTTTTGGTCGATGATTGTGGATGATGATTATTTGTGGTCTATTAGTGTCCATTAGACATATTCATGCTTCAGATGATGGTTTATTATGATGGCTTGTGTTATTTTCATGATTATCAACACTTACAGGCTTTATTATTATTATTGTTCTGATATGGAAGGGGCCTCTGACGTACATTGTTTATGGACATATGGTGTATGGGTACTCATTCCTAGTAGATTTGGACATTATGAGTTCATTGATGCATCTAGTTTTCAGTTTCAAGCACTTGTAGATGCAATATGGGTCATTTTAGCATTTTGCAACAGTTTGGCCCTAGGAAATCAAAATAAAATGCTTTTTAGTTGATGGTGAGTTCTCCTAGGGCGCCAGAGTGGCACATATAGTATAGCCAGTTGATTGTACCATACTGCTAGGTTATCAGGTCTATTTTTGCAATCAATTGAAGTGTAGGTTCAGTCACATGAGATATGAGCAGTTTTATGTTCCTGAGGCAATATTTTGATGATGAAAATGGCTAATAAAGAAATCGATTTTGGCAATTGAGGCAAGGAAATGGCATGGAATTGGTCCGAGGCACAGTGTTGGGGTCACCTTCATCATCTGGCATCAGCTTCACTCTTCATGGGGTCCACACATCTTAGCATTCTCTAGTTTGAGGGCGTTTTGATGTATTTTGAGGGGAACGTGCTAGTGATTTTGATTACTCCATGTCATGATTGATGATTACACATTGTTATTGTGCCATGTGGCCATGCTAGCAAAGGATTTGTATAACCTCCTAGCCCCACCATGTGCTATTCTCATATTTTATACATTTTTCATGTGGTGCGCCCCTCCTTGGGCACTTTTAGTGGGTGTGCCCCCTCCATTAGTGAGTGGATCTATGTATTAGTTATCCAGCTCATCTTAGCCGTTGATTAGAGTGATTGTATCTTTTTATCTTGTCCCTTGATATTTTAGGAGCTAGGTTTTGTGTACCAGAGAGATCTATATTGAGATGCTCTCTCATTGTAAAGGGACTTTTGGCTCTGAGAATATTGAATACAAGAATTTTTTTTGGAGAATCTTGGAAGCTTTGTGAATGTACTTTCTCGTGATTGTTATGCCTTTTGCTTAGACATTCCAGTGGATCTTTTATGCATTAGAGATATATTTTGTAAAGGTCGTACTAAACTTTTGTAGGGTAGCAACTTGCATGGAGGAGATTGCTAAGACGTCTTGCATCATCTTTCGGGCAAAATCGTTTCATCTTCGAGGGAGTGACCAATTGTATTTTGTGCATTGTGTTTTTCTCTTCTAGATGACATGCATAGTTCTTCTTTATTTGTAAATCAAATCTCACTTCGGTAGTTCAGATTTGCACGTAGAGGGGGTGCTTTACCTCTTTGGAGCAACATGTTTTACATTAGAAGCTACTGCAGTTTCCTTAGAATTGTAACTAAGTGGAAGGATCATTGACGAGTGAGGCAGCCGCAAGTATTTTTAGGTACGATCTACAAGGTTAGTATTGTTTTTAGTATTTTTATCCAATTGTCACTAAAAACCCTCATCGTTGAAACCCTAGTTTTGTAGATATGATAGATCAGTTGCTTATTTGATGACGTCCATCAAAACCCACTTAGAGATAATTAATTAAACACTAGATATCAAGTTTCGTTACAATCCGATTCCATTTTCCCTGGGATCTAGAACTAGTCTACTCTAGGTGGGGATCCCTCCTTGGGTGGGTGGTCTAATATTCAAATCTATCAGTTGGGTATGCTTGAACCCACTCTGAATCCATAGATCTATCCTTCAAGCCTCCAGATCTAGTCATTTCTTGTCCTGATCTACTTTATTGGGTCCACTTTGTTCATTATTGCATAAACCCTAGGTGGATCTCATTAGGGTTTCTCCTATTCAGGCTAGATCTCTCTAGATCTACATTATTCAACTCCTTGTGGTATATTTCAATATAAGTTGGCTCATTTTCATTATTTTGAGGCCTCTTCCAACTTGGTATAAACCTCACATACCGTGCCCATTTCTTAGATCTAGATTTACTCATTATCTACCTCTTATGATTATTGTAAACCTCTTAGAGTTGACTTGAGGAGGTTCGCTAGCCCTCATAGGCTAGTAGGGTCTCCCACTTGATCATTCTCCGGATTGATCTAAAGTGACAAGAGCCCCTCTGGTGTGACAACTACCCTTCATCCGTAGTGGACGAGGCCCTTGCGGTGTCAACGGTTAGCTACCATACCTCTACCATCCTGGATAGGATACCTTCAGTGGGTAGCTACACTTTGTGTGATAACATGTTTTGGCGCTGTTGCCCACCTATTTCGACTAGGTGGCAACCTCATGTACATTGAAGATGTACATTATGTGCAGTTTGTACCATGGAAAATTTCTGGGGATTTTTCATTCAGCAGGGCAATCTGCGCCTTTTGTACACGAAATGTCCACTCCCCGCGTGGGATAATTAATGTAACTTTATATGCCAGCATGGGTCATTCCTCTAAGGATGTCACCATGGACTTTATTATCAGGGAAGTCCTCTTCACCGAGTGTTTTTTCCCCTTTCCAGTTAATCTTGTTATCTAACAATTTTAATTGGTTGGGTTTTTCACTCACTAATCCTTCAAAGTGGTGAATTGACGTTCTGATAATCAAGCTCATGAGGTGGCTAAGGTTTCAAGTTGTTGTCCATGACCATGCTAGCCATATCTTGTAGTCTTGCGGAATTTCGTTAGGATTTTAATTTTATTTTGATTTTTTCCTAATTAATTAACTTTACCATTTGGTGGTTAATTAATTAAGTTTTGATGTAATAATGTAATCTCTTGAACCTTGGCATTTTGTAATAGGGGCTATGAATGCAAATGAAAAAGCTATGACACCCCCTAAGCCATTGGTTCAAGTCTCATGTCATTCTGACAAGGAGTTGGGAAGTTAGACCAATTTTGGTTAAGACAAGGTATTTTTTCCTACGAAATTAATCTAATTTCCAAGGGTGAAAAATTAAATTATTTGATTTTGAAGGAAAAAATCAAATAAGGCCATGGTAATTAAGTTTGGGAGGTGGCTAATCATAGTTAATTTTTATTTAAATAAACCCCCATGGTCAAAATAAATTTTTGAAGATTTACCAAGTGGGGTGCCCCTCTTGTTAAAATAAAAGATAAAAAAAATAAAATATTTAGAGTAAAAGATTAAAAAATTAAAAATTAAAAATTAAAAAAAAGAATAAAAAATCAAAATTTGAGTCAAAAGAATCCCCAGATAAAAAATAAAATAAAATAAAGATTTAAAATAAAAGATAAAAATTAAAAATTAAAGATAAAAAAAATGAAAAAATAAAAAAATAAAACATTAAATAGAAAATAAAAGATTACAAAAAAAAAAAATAAAAAAAAAAAAAAAAAATACAAAAAAAAAAAAATAAAAAAAAAAAAAATAAGATTAAAACTTGAAAATAAAATTAGAATATTAAAAAATAAAAAGATAAAAATAAAAAATAAAAGATAAAAAAAGATTTAAAATAAAAGATAAAAAATAAAAGAATAAAAAGATAGAAATTTTAAAAAATAAAAGATAAAAAATAAAAGATTAAATAAAATATAAAAAGTAAAAGATTAAATAAAATATAAAAAGTAAAAAATAAAAATAAAAACAATAAAAAATTAAAATAATAAAAATTAAAATTTGAATCAAAAAGGGGCCCCACTTGGTCAAAAACCCTAGATCTAAGGGTGTGGATGGATTGAGGCATGGATCAAGCACCCAAGCCATGGATTGAGGAGGCGCCTAGGCTATTTGATTGGTTAAGAGGGGTGCAAAGTCAAATACCTAGATCTAGTGGTGGAGATCTAATCTTGGCCATTGATCTTCAAGGGGTTGGGGTTGCTCCTCAACTATATAATGAGGGTCTCACTCCCTCATTGAGATGACTCTCTCATACTATTGTTATGCTGCAAAAATATTGCCTCACCTCTCTTCTCTTCTTCTACATTGTGCCCTAGCTATTTTGCTCAAGCCCTAGAGGCTTTCTTGTATTCAAATCTTGCCCTAGTTGAGCCATAATCAAGGAAAATACTTTGGAGAGATATTGTGCCGTCATTCTACATTTTTCGTGGTCCATTGTTGAGGTAACTTGTATCTTATTTAGTTTTGCATATTTGTATTTGTCTAGTTAGCTCTCCACAAAGTATTTTGTGGAGAGATTAGAGAGTAGAAGTATTTTTACCCTCTTTTGTGAATTGTTTAGCAAGTTTCTTCAAAGTATTTTGCAGAGATTGTTAGGCATTCATCATTAGGCTTACATTTTCTTGCAGATCTAATATTTGTTTACAGGTTTTCCAAGCCAAGGACATCTCTCCAAGGGTTTCTCTTCAAATTTGCATTTTCGTCCATATTTCTTTCTCTATCTTAAAACTGAGTTTTATTCACTGTATAGTGAATAAAACCCTTGTTTTAGGGCTTTCTTCCATTATAGATTAGTATAGAGTTTTAAATCTGCTGTTAATACATCATTTAGATGCCCAAAAGTTCATTTTCTGAATATTAAAACTTCATTTTTTCAAAAATTCATGTTCAAATTTTTTAATAAAATTTCTGGGTTTTATATTAATCTGTGTCTGATTTAGTTTTCTGCAGTAAATTCCAGCAAGTAAAGTTGCTGGTTTTTTGCAGGTTTATGCACAGAAGAGGGGGTTATGCTGCCCAAATTTGCTTAAAAAAGGCCCCAGAAAAATTTGGTCCAAAAAAGGCCCAAAAAACCACATTTCTTCTCTTCTCTTCTACAAGATTGTAAACCCCAAAAGAGAAGTTCTCTTTGGGGTATCCTCTAAAGCTTTAAAGGCTGCTGTAAATCTGTGTATGAGTAGTGTAGGGGTAGCCTAGAAACTAGTTGCTTAGATTTACTTTTATGCAAGTTTTATTTCTGTTTACCCACCTTCCCTTAAGGGATTGAAGTGAGGTTAAGTTATTCTTTTTTTATTTCTGTTTATCCACCATTCTCTGTGACAGACCACCATCTCTGTTACAGAGATTGTTGTATGGTTAGGACATTGTTAAGCTAATTGCATTTTCTTTTCAAAGTAGCTAAATTTAAATTTATTTTCTGTCTAAAAGAGTAGCCATACAACCCACTGATTCGGTGTATCCTCTATCCTATTTGTCATCTCCCTTCAGGGACTTCAAGTTGGGTATGAAAAGCAGGAGAAGTGGGGGCTTAGTTTAATTAGAACAACTTCCTTTTTCTACTACAAATCTTCACATTTTGCTTTTCAGTCCAAGATCAAGTGCCAGCATCTCCCATAAGGGATACTGCTTGGTTGATCTTGTTGATAGTATAAAATTAACCTTGCATGCTAATCACCAAGACTTAAAATTTACCCCTAAAATTAACCAACAACGAATTTAGCCCCTGATCCTCTACTCGGTTATCACCCTTCGGGGTACTCACGAGATACGACAGAGGGTAGAGGAGTTTAGTTTAATAGGCATCCATCTTGCTGTTTTTCCGGTTGATTAAAAACAGTGACCTCGGAAGCGACTTGGGTAGAAGACCGTGGGGGGTCTCTAGGCGTTCTACGTCCTCCTTGTTGAGCACCGGGGCATTGGGGTTTGACCTGGGAGCTACAGGTGGACTTGTTTCCACTGTTTTGAGCGCACCAGCATTCCTTCTTTGACTTGAGAAATACTAGAGTGGGGTAGTCACACCACTGGTTCGAAAACTAAACTTCAAGAGGAAAAACCTTAATAAAATCTATCTAAAACGAACCAAGAGACATTGCAAAATCGGTTTTATAACATTTTCATTACAACAGCTTTTCACTCCAATGTTGTGCTTGTTTCCTTTCAGTTGTTGTTGCACCTGCAAAGCAAACCTAATAATTTTCTAACTTGTGGGTATTGATCAACTGGTTTACATTTTCTGTTATTTATCTGAGCATTTGTTAGCATCAAGTTATTTCATAATATTACTGCTCAACTGTCTAATATTGTTCATATTACTCAACTGTGATTTTATTATCTTTCATATTGTTCATGAATCCTTCATAACTGTGTATATTGTTCATAGTTTGTTCTCATCTCATTGTTAGATAACTTAACCTGTGGGATAATTAAACTAGGCTGCATCCATTGAAAGTTGCATTCTCTGACTCCATTACTTAGGCACTGGGTATATTAAAAGGATTGAATGTCATTGAAATATTGCATCTTGCATTGGTTTGACTGTCATCTCTCAAAACCTTAGTTTCACACTTCAATAAGATCCCTTTAATTTGTAATTAATTAATAGATCCGGAACTTAGTTTTCTGTAGGGACTTCCCCCCTTGGCTCTGTTGGAATCTTGCCTAAACGGAGGAGTTGTGGACTGTGGTGACAGTGGTCCCCAGCTCTCGCTTGCCCCCAAGGACACACGTAGCAGGTTGTGACTTTCCTGTTCCTTAAAGTGTGAATTAGGCGACAACATCTTTGGCGCCGTTGCCGGAGACAAGTCTTTTGTCCTTGGTCTTGACATTAATTAAATAATTTTAGGTCTAATTCTTTAATTCTTCAATTTAATTCGTTTTTAAAGTGTTAATAAAATTTTTGAAATAACCTTAAATTTTTTTTTCCCTTTCTTTTACTCATATTGGAAGTTTATTTGTTCTCCAAGTGGCGACTCCACTTCAAAATATATAGTAAGGTATTCTACCTGGAGCCCTTTGGTTTGCTTAGCTCCCTCTTAGATCCTGAAAAGGCTTTTAGAGGAAGTTAAACAAACTTGCTCCCTGTAGAATCTTTACAAGTCTTGGAGAAGAAGCCAATTTCTAATATGCCTTTGTTGTTTATCTAAGTAAACCAACCTGAACAATGAATAATTATTATAGACCATGTGATTTCTCTAAAATTGTTGGTTACCCTCATGACGTTCCAGAAAAAGCTATAGATAAGTTGCCTTCTTTTCAAGGAGACAATGTTACAAGTGCTAAATCTCACATCAGAAATTTCAATTTATGTATTGCAAGATGGTGTATGGCACACAACCATGAGGATGTGAAGATGAAACTCTTTGTTTTGTCCTTAGAGGAAGAGGCCATTGATTGGTTTATGGAACAGGATGATAACAAATTTAAAGACCTTAGGGGAATCATTGAAGATTTTAATGATAAATGGGGAGATAAGAGGGAACACCATTCCTTGTTAACTGCCTTGCACTCTAGCCATAAGGAAGATAATGAAATAGTGGAAGGATTTAACAGAAGATTTAATGAATTGGTTAAGAGTCTCCCTCAAGATATTAAGCCTCCTGAAAAGACCATCTTAATTTTCTACGTTCAAGCTTTTGAAGGGGAAATGAGATACCAACTAAGGGATAAAGAGCCTACAAATGTTAGGGAGGCACAAGACAAAGCTATTAAAATAGATAAGAATATGCAAGATTCGGGGAAATCAAATGTTCTTGGGTTTTCAAAGGAAGTTAAGAAAGTTCAAAACCAAGAACCTCAAGGTGACTCTATCAAAGAGCTTGCCCGATTGATTAAGCAAATGGAAGAAGTCTATATTAATCAATTATCAGCTATGCATAATAAGATAGTTGTCATGGAAAAAGATAAAGGTAATAATCATAAGCCAAATGATAGATGGCAAAAGGGTCTCCCTAAAGGACCCCCTTATCAAGAACAAGAAAGACCTCCAGAGCCTATGAAAGCAAACAATTGGTTTGATGATCCAGTAATCCCTTACTGTAGGGCTTGTGATGATTTACATGAGGAAGAGACTTGTCCCATTTTCTTTCAGATTATAAAGAAAAAGTTAGCAGCTAGAGAAAGAATGGAACAAGTTAACATGGTTGGTCATGAATGTGTGTTTGACAATAATGAGGATTTATTGGATTCAGTAGAAGATAGTAAAGACATGGTTTGCATGACTAGAAATATAGACAAAGTAGAAGAAACATGTGACCATGAACTTACCCCCAAACAAAGTGTATTTTCAAGTAATAATTTGAGTATAGATTTAGAGGGTTGGATCAATAATGTAAAGGTATCAGTTCCTGTAGCAGAGAATGTAAAGGTTCCAGCCCAAAAGGATAAGCCACCCAAGGCTTTAGTAAGTTCCCCTCAAGTCAGTAAAGTGTCAAATCATTTTCAGAATGTTTTAGAAGAAAAGACAGTCGAGGCATGCCAGAATGAATCAGTGCTTTTTCAGAATGTGGACAATGTACATAGTGTAAAGGATCATGTTATTTTTGTTAGCTTCCCGGAAAATATAAAGGATGGAATCAGAATAAAGGAAGTTAACAAAATATGGCATGAGCAGTTTTTTGATAGTGTGGACTTTTAGCAAATTTTCAAAGATGTGAAGCACTATCAAAGTCGCAAGAAACAGGAAAGGGTCAAACGAGCCACAAATAAGGTTTTTCTTCAAAAAGATAAATACTTAGTGTCCTAAGGGACACTTTCTGTAATGTATCTCTAACCCTTTTCCTTGCATTCTTTTAACAGCTTTGTATTATTTCATTTTTTGAAATTATTTATGCATATATGTATGATCATTGTGTAGTCATTTCATTTATTCATTATTGATTATTTATTAGTTTCTACATGAGGACTTATGTTGGTTATTGGTGAGAATTTGTGGTTGCAGAGTCTAGAGTTCTCGTATGCTCTTCGATGATCGAACAAACGTCCCCAAGTTGGAGCCAGATGTTGCCCACCTATTTCGACTAGGTGGCAACCTTATGTACATTGAAGATGTACATTATGTGCAGTTTGTACCATGGAAAAATTCTGAGGATTTTTCATTCAGCAGGGCAATTCTGCCTCTTTTTTGTACACGAAATGTCCGCTCCCCTGCGTAGGATAATTAATGTAACTTTATATGCCAGCATGGGTCATTCCTCTAAGGATGTCACGATGGACTTTATTATAAGGGAAGTCCTCTTCACCGAATGTTTTTTTCCCCTTCCAGTTAATCTTGTTATCTAACAATTTTAATTGGTTGGGTTTTTCACTCACTAATCCTCCAAAGTGGTGAATTGGCGTTTTGATAATCAAGCTCATGAGGTGGCTAAGGTTTCAAGTTGTTGTCCATGACCATGCTAGCCATATCTTGTAGTCTTGCGGAATTTCGTTAGGATTTTAATTTTATTTTGATTTTTTCCTAATTAATTAACTTTACCATTTGGTGGTTAATTAATTAAGTTTTGATGTAATAATGTAATCTCTTTAACCTTGGCATTTTGTAATAGGGGCTATGAATGCAAATGAAAAAGCTATGACACTCCCTAAGCCATTGGTTCAAGTCTCATGTCATTCTGACAAGGAGTTGGGAAGTTAGACCAATTTTGGTTAAGACAAGGTATTTTTTCCTAGGAAATTAATCTAATTTCCAAGGGTGAAAAATTAAATTATTTGATTTTGAAGGAAAAAATCAAATAAGGCCATGGTAATTAAGTTTGGGAGGTGGCTAATCATAGTTAATTTTTATTTAAATAAACCCCCCATGGTCAAAATAAATTTTTGAAGATTTCCCAAGTGGGGTGCCCCTCTTGTCAAAATAAAAGATAAAAAAAATAAAATATTTAAAGTAAAAGATTAAAAAATTAAAAATTAAAAAAAGAATAAAAAATCAAAATTTGAGTCAAAGGAATCCCCAGATAAAAAATAAAATAAAATAAAGATTTAAAATAAAAGATAAAAATTAAAAATTAAAGATAAAAAAAATGAAAAAATGAAAAAATAAAACATTAAATAGAAAATAAAAGATTAAAAAATAAAAAGATAAAAATAAAAAATATAAGATTAAAACTTGAAAATAAAATTAGAAGATTAAAAAATAAAAAGATAAAAATAAAAAATAAAAGATTAAAAAAAGATTTAAAATAAAAGATAAAAAATAAAAAGATAGAAATTTTAAAAAATAAAAGATAAAAAATAAAAGATTAAATAAAATATAAAAAGTAAAAGATTAAATAAAATATAAAAAGTAAAAGATAAAAAATAAAAAACAATAAAAAATTAAAATTTGAGTAAAAAAAGGGCCCCACTTGGTCAAAAACCCTAGATCTAAGGGTGTGGATGGATTGAGGCATGGATCAAGCGCCCAAGCCATGGATTGAGGAGGCACCTAGACTATTTGATTGGCTGAGAGGGGTGCAAAGTCAAATACCTAGATCTAGTGGTGGAGATGTAATCTAGATCTAGATCTAATCTTGGCCATTGATCTTCAAAGGGTTGGGGTTGCTCCTCAACTATATAATGAGGGTCTCACTCTTTCATTGAGATGACTCTCTCATACTATTGTTATGCTGCAAAAATATTGTCTCACCTCTCTTCTCTTCTTCTACATTGTGCCCTAGCTATTTTGCTCAAGCCCTAGAGGCTTTCTTGTATTCAAATCTTGCCCTAGTTGGGCCATAATTAAGGAAAATACTTTGGAGGGATATTGTGCCGTCATTTTACATTTTTCATAGTCCATTGTTGAGGTAACTTGTATCTTATTTAGTTTTGCATATTTGTATTTGTCTAGTTAGCTCTCCACAAAGTATTTTGTGGAGAGATTAGAGAGTAGAATTATTTTTACCCTCTTTTGTGAAATGTTTAGCAAGTTTCTTTAAAGTATTTTGCAGAGATTGTTAGGCATTCATCACTAGGCTTACATTTTCTTGTAGATATAATATTTGTTTATAGGTTTTCCAAGCCAAGGACATCTCTCCAAGGGTTTCTCTTCAAATTTGCATTTTCGTCCATATTTCTTTCTCTATCTTAAAACTGAGTTTTATTCATTGTATAGTGAATAAAACCCTTGTTTTAGGGCTTTTTTCCATTATAGATTAGTATAGAGTTTTAAATATGCTATTAATACATCATTTAGATGCCCAAAAGTTCATTTTCTGAATATTAAAACTTCATTTTTTCAAAAATTCATGTTCAGATTTTTTAATAAAATTTCTGGGTTTTATACTAATATGTGCTAACTTTCTGATTTAGTTTTCTGCAGTAAATTCCAACAAGTAAAGTTGCTGGTTTTTTGTAGGTTTATGCACAGAAAAGGGGGTTATGTTGCCCAAATTTGCTTTAAAAGGCCCCAGAAAAATTTGGTCCAAAAGAGGCCCAAAAAACCACATTTCTTCTATTTTCTTCTACAAGATTGTAAACCCCAAAAGAGAAGTTCTCTTTGGGGTATTCTCTAAAGCTTTAAAGGCTGTTGTAAATCTGTGTATGAGTAGTGTAGGGGTAGCCTAGAAACTAGTTGCTTAGATTTACTTTTATGCAAGTTTTATTTCTGTTTACCCACCTTCCCTTAAGGGATTGAAGTGAGGTTAAGTTATTATTATTTTATTTCTGTTTACCCACCATTCTCTGTGGCAGACCACCATCTCTGTTACAGAGATTGTTGTGCGGTTAGGACATTGTTAAGCTAATTGCATTTTCCTTTCAAAGTAGCTAAATTTAAATTTATTTTCTGTCTAAAAGAGTAACCATACAACCCACTGATCCGGTGTATCCTCTATCCTACTTGTCATTTCCCTTTAGGGACTTCAAGTTGGGTATGAAAAGCAGGAGAAGTGGGGGCTTAGTTTAATTAGAACAACTTCCTTTTTCTGCTACAAATCTTCACATTTTGCTTTTCAGTCAAAGATCAAGTACCAGCATCTCCCATAAGAGATACCGCTTGGTTGATCTTGTTGATAGTATAAAATTAACCTTGCATGCTAATCACCAAGAATTAAAATTTACCCCTAAAATTAACCAACAACGAATTTATCCCCTGATCCTCTACTCGGTTATCACCCTTCGGGGTACTCATGAGATACGACAGGGGGTAGAGGAGTTTAATTTAATAGACATCCATCTTGCTGTTTTTCCCGTTGATTAAAAACAATGACCTCGGAAGCGACTTGGGGTAGAAGACCGTGGGGGGTCTCTAGGCGTTCTATGTCCTCCTTGTTGAGCACCGGGGCATTGGGGTTTGACCTGGGAGCTACAGGTGGACTTGTTTCCACTATTTTGAGCGCACCACTGTTTTGAGCGCACCAGCATTCCTTCTTTGACTTGAGAAATAATAGATTGGGGTAGTCACACCACTGGTTCGAAAACTAAACTTCAAGAGGAAAAACCTTAATAAAATCTACCTAAAACGAACCAAGAGACATTGCAAAATTGGTTCTATAACATTTTCGTTCCAGCAGCTTTTCACTCCAATGTTGTGCTTGTTTCCTTTCAGTTGTTGTTGCACCTACAAAGCAAACCTAATAATTTTCTAACTTGTGGGTATTGATCAACTGGTTTACATTTTCTGTTATTTATCTGAGCATTTGTTAGCATCAAGTTATTTCATAATATTACTGCTCAACTGTGTAATATTGTTCATATTACTCAACTATGATTTTATTATCTTTCATATTGTTCATGAATCCTTCATAACTGTGTATATTGTTCATAGTTTGTTCTCATCTCATTGTTAGATAACTTAACCTGTGGGATAATTAAACTAGGCTGCATCCATTGAAAGTTGCATTCTCTGACTCCATTACTTACGCACTGGTTATATTAAAAGGATTGAATGTCATTGAAATATTGCATCTTGCATTGGTTTGACTGTCATCTCTCAAAACCTTAGTCTCACACCTCAATAAGATCCCTTTAATTTGTAATTAATTAATAAATCTGGAACTTAGTCTTCCGTAGGGACTTCCCCCCTTGGCTCTGTTGGGATCTTGCCTAAACGAAGGAGTTGTGGAGTATGGTGACAGTGGTCCCCAGCTCTCGCTTGCCCCCAAGGACACACATAGCAGGTTGTGACTTTCCTGTTCCTTAAAGTGTGAATTAGGCGGCAACAGGCGCCATTGCTGGGGAGGTAGAGGATTACCTTTAGTGTTTGCGAGTAGTACCTCACGTTTTATCTTCTGAATCATATCACATCCGGATTTAAATTCAGTGAATGCTTTTTACTTTGCTTAATTTTACATTCACTTGTTTTTCTCTCTCGCATCATACTTCCCCAACGACATCTTTCGGTGATTACATTTTTTTTATTTCACCTGGCAACTCCACAAAGAAGCGAACCCATCCCATAAACCATAATGAACTCGAATGTATTTCTCCGATCCATTGAAGAATTAAATAAAACTATAGCTAAGCTTAAAGAGCAAAATGAGGAAAGGAATAGATGGAGATCTAATTCTTGGAATGAGGATGATTTTGAGCATGATTATGGGTATGAGACTAATTATTACGTTCTTTATCATTCCCACCAATTTCCTCATCCCTGTAATGAAGTATCCCCAAGAAATTATATTGATTCGATTAGTAAGCATCAAACCCAGCCATGGCCTTGCAATCAGAGCAGTCGGTTGAACGATTCTCGTAATCCAGTTAGACATTTAAATCAAATCCCAAGTAGAGAAGCTAGAGTAGTTAGAAGACAAGCTAGGCCATCTCCTTTTGAATTCTCTGAAATAGATGGGGCACCTCATTCTATGACAAAGGATTACATTCAAAGGTTGCCCCGTTTCTATGGAAACAATGCCATAACTATTGAAGGTCATTTGCAAATACTTTGGGATCATATGGAAGTTAGAGGTGGAGATGATGAAGACGTCTACATGCGGGCCCTTGGTGAATCCTTAGATGGGGATGGTTTGTTATGGTTTGATCATTTAGCACCAAGATCCATCACTGGTTATGATATGTTTATTGATTTGTTAAAAAAGGAATGGGGTGAAAACATTCATGACTCTTTAGAGCTTTGGTCAAGCAATGATTGTGATGTTGAGGATCATTTTGATGAAGATGATTAGGATAATGATGATGAAATAACTAATGATTGTCCTTATCAATTCAATTTCTCCAAGCCTGAACCAATGGTGAGTGTGCCTTTGATTAAGTTTATGAGTGAGCCGTTAATCAATATAAATGTCACAGAGTATCTTAGGAATAACCACGATAGATCTCAAAATGAAATTGAACATGAAATTCATTAGAGAAAATTTGGGGTCTAAAATGTGCCTTATAAGAAAACGTGCCAACAATAAATTTTGTGAGTTGGAATTCAAGAACCAATAGAATTTCAATAAAATGAGTCAACCATAATGGTTGAATTGACATATTTGTCATAAAAGAAAACTACTTTTTTTGTTCATATTTTCGACATATCTCCCTGTGTTTTTACTCAAATTTCAAGCAAGAGAGCTCGTTGGATGCAGAATTTAATTCTACATCCAACTAGTACCCACACTGCATACTTTTCACGGACTCTGCTACCCCAAAAACAAGAAATACTTGAAAAAACGTGATGATGATGTCATCATCACGTTTTTCAAGTATTTCTTGTTTTTGGGGTAGCGGGCTCCGTCAAAAGTATGCAGTGTAGGTACTCGTTGGATGCGGAATTTATTAAATTCCGCATCCAACGAGCTCTCTCACTCAGAATTTGAGTAAAAACATAGGGAGATATGTCAAAAATACGAACACAAAAAGTAGTTTTTTTCATTCTTCCTCCAAAATTAATAACTATTATTTTATTATTTTCCTTAGGAGGCCCATTTTAGACCTCAAATTTCCTCTAATGAATCGAATCATACGAGATACTTTGTCATCATTACCTGAAGAAGGCACATAGCTAAATATGACTCATGGAGGGGAGCTCATTGATCATCATAAAGAAAAATCTGAAGTTGATCATCCTATCTTTGAGTTTATTGAAGATCTTTCTGAGATGCAACTCCACGATCGTTGTTCGGTTGATGAAATTTCAAATCAATATTCGATTGATCAAAATTCCAATTCTAATCCCACTCATATTATTCAAAAAGAAGAAGATCAAAATGATAAGCAAACTTTATTTGAGGAGTCAATTATAAAAATGTGTGAGGATGATAATGAACCTGTTGCCCACCTATTTCGACTAGGTGGCAACGTCATGTACATTAACGATGTATATTATTGTACAATTTGTACCATGGAAAAATCTAAGGATTTTTCACTCTGCAGAACAGTTTGCCCCTTAGTAAACGAAATGTCCGCTCCCCTGCGTGGAAAAATTAATGTAATTCTATGTACTAGTGTGGGTCATATGCTATGGATGCCACACCATGGATCTTATTATTAGGGAAGTCCCCTTCATCGAGTGTTTTTTTCCCTTCCAATTAATCTTGTTCTTTAACGATTTTAATTGGTTGGGTTTTTCACTCAAATCCTCCAAAGTGGTGAACAGACGTTCTAATAATCGAGTCCATGGGATGGCTAAGGATTCAAGATGTTATTCATGACCATGTTAGACATCTCCTATAGTCTTGCGGAATTTCGTTAGGTTTTTATATTTTTATTATTTTTTTCTAATTAATTAACTTTACCATTTGGTGGTTAATTAATTGGGTTTTGATGAAATAATATAATTTCTTACACCTTGGCATTTTGTAATAGGGACTATGAATGCAAATGAAAATGCTATGACACCCCCTAAGCCATTGGTTCAAATCCCATATCATTTTGACAAGGGGTTAGGAACTTAGACCAATTTTGGTTAAAGCAAGCTATTTTGAAAAATTAAATTATTTGATTTTGAAGGAAAAAATCAAATAAGGCCATGGTAATTAAGTTTGGGGGGTGGCTAAGCGTAGTCAATTTTTATTTTTAAATAACCCCCCCCCATGGTCAAAATAATTTTTTGAAGATCTCCTAAGTGGGGCGCCCCTCTTAATAAAAGATATAAGATAAAAGATAAAAAATAAAAAATAAAAGATAAAAAAAAATTTAAAAAAAATTAAAAAAACAAAATTTGAGTCAAAGGAGGCTCCACTCCAACCCTAAAACTACTCCCAAGGTAGGCGCCTAGTCATGGAAACCCTAGATCTAAAAGTTAAGCTTCATTGTGACATGGATATATCTTTTTGACCATTGATTTGAAGAGGCGTCCTTGCTTATGATTAGTGAATGGTTTGCAAAGTCAACAAACCTAGATCTAAGGGTGGAGGAGAGCTAGAGTTTAGATGTATGTTTTGGACCTTTGATTTGGGAGTGGGTTGGAACCTCTTCAACTATAAAAGAAGGTTTTCCTCCCTCATTAGATTATTGGTTCGCATGCTAAGGTTATGTTGCTAAAATCTTTTTGTCTTCTCCTCTCTTCTCTCATATTCTCTCATATTCTCTCAAGCATTTGGCTCAAGCCTCTTGCTATTGTTGTATTGAATCTTTCCCTAGTTGGGCTTAATAGAAGAAAGCTTTGGAGGCAAATTGTTGGTGTGGATTTCTCTCATTTCATGCTTGGATTAGTAAGGTAACCTTGTGGATTTATCAATTATTGTTGCATTTGTTTAGCTTGGAAGCTCTCCACAAAGTATTTTGTGGAGAGACTTGTAGGTAGAAGTACTTCTATCTTCATTTGTGAGTAGATTAGTAATATTCTACAAAGTATTTTGTAGGATTTATTTTTGTGCTCATCTCTTTGCTTGCTTGTTGCAGCTCTAATAGATTTGTTTTGTAGGAATCTAAAGCTACGAAGGGCTCCTCCAAGGGTTTCTTGTTTTTAGATCTGTTTTTTTTTTGTTCTAGATCTAGGGTTTCTACCATTGTATAGTGGTAAAACCCCCCTTTTTAGAGCCTAAATATTTAGTATTTTAATTAAACATTTCAGATCTGATATTTTAGTAGCATTTACGTGGCTGGAAACTTCTAAACATTACATTTCAGTTATTTTTTTCAATCAGATTTTTGCCCTAAATTAATGATTTTTTGGACTTAAATTTTTCTGATAATTTCTTTGAGTTTTCTGTGATTTCCAGCAAGCTTTGCTTGCTGGTTTGTGACATATTTTACATAGGTAAAGGGGAGGTGCTGCCCAAATTAGCCCAAAAATACCTCAACCTTCAACCGGTTCCAAAAGGGGTTCAAACCCTCACCTTTCTCTAAGCTTGCGGGTTTGTGACATATTTTACATAGGTAAAGGGGAGGTGCTGCCCAAATCAGCCCAAAAATACCTCAACTTTCAACTGGTTCCAAAAGGGGTTCAAACCCTCACCTTTCTCTTCTTTTCTGATATTTGTAAACCCCAAAGAGAAGTTCTCTTTGGGTATTCTCAAATTTTTTTATAAAACATTTGTAATCTATAGGTAAGTAGATTAGGGAGAAGAGTATGAAGTAGATCATTAGTTGTTGTCTTTCCATTTCAAATAAATCTAGATTTTTTTCAGTTTTACCCACCTCCTTCAGGGAGATCATTGTGTGGTTAGCATACTTGGTCTAGCTTAGTTTATTTTTTGAGTATTTATTTTCAAGCAAGCATCTAGATTAGTTTTGCTTTCTGTTCTACGCTTTAATTACTCCAAGTACCTTAAGGTACTGGCACTGTGCCCTGTGGCACAAAGCACGGTTTGAGGCTTATGGGCTATTTTATTTCTATAATTTACTTCCTGTCATTTAAATTTTGCAAAGAGTAATATACAACCTAACATCCGTCCATGTATCCTCTGCCCTCCGTTATCTCCCTTTATGGAACTCGGATCAAGGGTATAAAAAGATGAAGGGTTTGGGGGATCTAGTTTAATAGGAATCCATCTTGCCATTTTTTCGATTGATTAAAAATAGTGACCTTGGAAACTAGTTGGAGTAGAATACCGTGGGGGTCTCTAGGCGTTCTATGTCCTCCTTATTGAGCACCGGGGCATTGGGGTTTGGCTTGGGAGCTACAGGTGGACTTGTTTCCACTGTTTTGAGCGCACCAACACTCTCTCTTTGACTTGAGAGATACTAGATTGGGGTAGTCACACCACTAGTTCGAAGACTTAAATGAACATTAAGACCCCCCTAAAATTTATTAAAATTTATAACAGACATTGCAAAACGTCCTACAAACACAGGTCACTGTTATTTATCTTTGCTTTGCTATTCAAGGCTTTTTACTGCAAGCACTTTCACATTTTATTTCACTGCAAACTTTTCACTTTCAGTTACAAGTATTTCCTTTCAGTTTTGCAATCTCATGTGGTGGCATCTTTAATTCATTTGATTAAGTAATCACATTGTTTAGTAATCTGTAGATCTTGTGTAACACAATTGATTCATTTCCTTTCAGCATTTTTTGGTAATAGTTTAATAATTGTTCCATTTATTCAATCTGTTCATAACATTTGATACAACTGTGGATATTGTTTATACTGCTTAACTGCTCATTCATTACTGTTTATGTTGTTCATAGTGTTCATTTGTCCATACTGTAATCTGGTTTGATTTATATAACATCTAAACTGTGGGTTTAATTAACGTAGATTTAAATTTCATTTGTAAATCTGTAAAGTTGTAATTTATCTTTAGACTCCATTTGTTAATAGGCACTAGTCTTCATTTATCTCAAGGTCTGCTTGTCATTAAAATGAAATCTTTGCATTTGCATGCTGCTTGTCATTCCTTAGATAGTGTAAAGTCTTAGCCTTGCAAACCTTAATAAAACATCCCTTTAACTAATAGTTAATAAACTTAGGAATAATTTCCTCTAGGGACTACCCCCCTTGGCTATGTTGGTAGATTGTGGTGACAATGGTCCCCAACTCTAACTTGCCCCCAACGACACACAAAGCAGGTTGGAGACTTCCCTGTGTCATAAAGTGTGTATTAGGCGGAAACAAAACCTAAAAATGATCTTATCAATTTACCTTCTTGCCAAACGAATGAGTATAACAACAAATCTAATGAAGACATTAGAGGAATTTTGGGGTCTAAAATGGGCCTCCTAAGGAAAATAATAAAATAATAGTTAAAATAATAAAATAATATTGATTAATTTTGGAGGAAGAAAGAAAAAAACTACTTTTTGTGTTCGTATTTTCGACATATCTCCCTGTGTTTTTACTCAAATTTCGATCGAGAGAGCTCGTTGGATGCGGAATTTGATTCCGCATCCAATGAGTACCCACACTGCATACTTTTGACGGACCCCGCTACCCCAAAAACAAGAAATACATGAAAAAACGTGATGATGACATCGCTACCCCAAAAACAAGAAATACCTGAAAAAACGTGATGATGATGTCATCATCACGTTTTTTCAGGTATTTCTTGTTTTTGGGGTAGCGGGGTCCGTCAAAAGTATGCAGTGTGGGTACTCGTTGGATGCGGAATCAAATTCCGCATCCAACGAGCTCTCTCGATCGAAATTTGAGTAAAAACATAATGAGATGTCAAAAATACGAACAAAAAAAGTAGTTTTTTTTAATGACAAATATGCCAATTCAACCATTATGGTTGACTTATTTTATTGAAATTCTATTGGTTCTTGAATTCCAACTCACAAAAACATTTTTTGGCACGTTTTCTTATAAGGCCCATTTTAGACCCCAAATTTCCTCTAATGAACAATTACTTATGAGTGAGTATGACCAAGAGTGTTCTTTGTTACAACTCTCAAGTTGTTCACTTCTTTACAAAGAATCCTCAAGGAATGGTTCACTTAATTTTGATAATATCCCTCACTCAATCCTCGGTCTCAATAAGGAGGCCTTTTCTTATTCTCACGATGTGGACCTTGACCTTGTTCCGAAATTTGAGAACGTTGTTGATTCAAAAACCTTTCCCTCTCATATTCCAAACTCAATTATCATAAATTACAAGGAGGAGAATACGTGTTTTCAATCCACCCCCCCATACTAGCTTTTGAAGTCTTCTTGTATGGTGTTGTGTTCCAATCAAGTTTTAACTTGTGAAATTTTTGGTAAGAAGTCTCAAGAGTGCCAAGTGGTCAATGGTAAAACATTTCATCTCCTTTTTCAATTATCCTTGGTGCATGACTCTTTTGATTGAATGATTGAAAATCTCTATAAAGACCAATTCCATATTTTCTCAATTTCTAAACAACAAATGTGGTTAATCTTGATTCCTGGTTTATTAATCCCTAACTTGTCCCTAGTTTGTTTCACCATTGATCATAATGTGAATATGATTGAGTGTGCTAGCCATAAAGATGAGGGAAACAATGATAACGTAGGAGGGATGAATCATGTGTCATATTCTTTTCTTTCATCAAATTTATACTTGCATAATTTGTATGATCCTATCGATCTTTGGATGGAAGAAGTGAACAATAGTCAATCTCATCCTTGGCAAATTTTATTTTGCCTTACCCTTGTCTTTCTTTGATCTTCAAACAACAAGTTAGAATGGCTTCAATTTTCGTTAACAATACTTCTAAGCCATCTTTGACTTGTGGTATCATTAGCTGTAAAGAAAGACAAATTGATCTGCTCAACGAATGGTTGCATTGGATCTATGATTTTACTTAGCACTTGTCTAACTGCTTAGAGTAGGGTAGGTAGTATTAAATAAGCTCACTTGAGTAGTAGGTTTGAGTCTTTTCTTTTTTCTAAGTGTTGCATGGTCTTGAGTCTTTGTTTTTCAATTTGAGTCTTCTAGGACATTGATTTTGGCCCTTGTTTGTCTTCTGAATGATTTTTGCCTAGTAAATTGCGCAACTGCTTAATAGTTGTTAGATTAGATTTCTACTTTCAACATTTATTTTCTGTATTTACCTTTCAACATTTTATTTCCATCATTTTATTTTATATCATGCCACATGTACTGCTTGGTAGTGTTGTTTCCATGATGCGCAGGAACATGTTTTGTTGAAGATGGAGCAGTTGATTGGGTGCATGTTCTATTATGGATGAGCATTGTTGTGGACCAGATATTTCTGAGGTTCTCATGCGCTCTCTCCCTTAGAGAACATGTTCAAGTTGGAGCCATATGTTGTCACATACATAGTAGTTGGGCTACCATTGTTCCTGAGCAGTCCATAGCATTTCTTTGAATCAGTCCTTTACCTTGAGATCAACAGATGATGAGCTTCCAGTCGATGATCACTCTCATTCAATGGATCTAGAGCATTCAATTTGATTGGTTCCATGCCATGACTGAACCTCATGACCCCATATTTGATGATTGAGTTAGCCATTTTCACATCCCAAAGCAGAGTTTATGGCAGTTCCCATGATGTACAACAACAACAATGTTTCAGTTCCTTCAGATTGTTCATATCCGATGCAGGTATATGACCTAGGTGATATATGGATTTGTACAAATGGATTTTTTTTTTGCTCTATTGTCTAGTTTAGTAGTGAGATTTGGTGGAGGGGGCACTTTACCTCTTTGGAGCAACACATTTTACACCGGAAGCTATTGGATTTTGCTTGGAATTGTAACTAAGTGGAAGGATCATTGACAAGTGAGGTAACCACAAGTATTTTCAGGTACGATCTACAAGGCTAGTGTTGTTTTCGGTATTTTTATCCAATTGTCACTCAAAACACTCATTGTTGAAACCCTAGTTTTGTAGATTTGATATATTGGGTGCTTATTTGATGAAGGCCATCAAAACCCACTTAGAGATAATTAATTAAACCCTAGATCTCAAGTTTCGCTAAAATCCGACTCCATTTTCCCTGGGATCTGGCACTAGTCTACTCTAGGTGGGGCACCTTCCTTGGATGGGTGGTCTTATATTCAGATCTATCAGTTGGGTATGCTTGAACCCACTCCGAAACCACAACTATATCCTTCAAGTCTCCAAATCTAGTCATTTCTTGTCACGATCTACTCTATTGGGTCCACTTTGTCCATTATTGCATAAACCCTAGGTGGATCTCATTAGGGTTTATCTTATTTAGGCTAGATCTCCCTAGATCTACATTGTTCAACTCCTTGTGGTATCTTTCAGTATAGGTTGGGTCATTTTCATTATTTTAAGCCTCTCCCGACTTGGTCTTAACCTCACATACCATGCCCATTTCTTAGATCTAGACTTACTTACTGATTATCTACCTATTATGATTATTGTAAACCACTTAGAGTTGGCTTGAGTAGGTTCGCTATCCCTCATAGCTAGTAGGGTCTCCCCCTTGATCATTCTCCGGATTGATCTAAAGTGACAAGAGCCTGTCCGGTGTGACAACTACCCGTGATCTGTAGTGGACGAGGCCTTTGTAGTGTTACCGATTATCTACCTTACCTCTATCATCCTGGATAGGATACCTTCATTGGGTAGCTACACTTTGTGTGATAACATGCATCTAGTTACAATTCACGTTTCGGTCATCATCTTTGTTCAGATTATCCAAGTGCTTCTCAATATCAACTACTTTGATATGCCTCATGGTGTAGTGATCTACTCTTGCTGGGACTTTTGCCTCTTTCCATGCATGCTTGATGTTTTGTGGCATTAGAATGTTCTACTAGAGCAAGATTTTTAACCCTGTCAAGTCCTATATCAGCACAATACTCTTTTAGTCTTGTTGCAATGGAGCTGCCAGTTTCCCCAATTTAGGTGCTTCCACACAAATAGGAGAGGAGCTACACCCCACCATGTTGTTTTGGGTAAATTTGGTCCTTCATAGGTTTCAATTTATTTCTCAAAGTATTTGGTGGAAGGGAATTCATCTTTATGTTTCTTTTGCATAGAATCTTTTCAATTTTAACTGTGATGCCTTTGATGTATGTTAGAAAGACTTGCTTCTAGTTTTCTAAATCTTTCTAGGGAGGAATCGTATTCATCCTTACTTTTTGGAAAGCCTTTTCAATTTGTCATCATCATTAGCCATTCTTATTTAATGCATCTATTAGATATGTTCTCTGTTGACTGATGTGGTCTTTATAAACAATTCTAACTTTCGTGGTTCTAATGTGTGTAGGACACCATTCTATTGTGAAGGGTGGTGATGGGAATCCATTTGAGGGTACAGGTCTATGTGTGTTTTCTTTCAATATAACATTGTAGCCAAGGAATCATCACTTTTCTTTTTGATAAAAAATCAAGGAACAATAAACATCCATCTTTCTCCACTTCTTTTATGATGGTCCATGAAAGGGTATTTAGATGTTTTATGAAATTCTTTCGGTTTCTCTTTAGATGCCCCTCATATTATAAGGTACATGGTCAGTTCCTGTAATATCCCCAATTGTGATTGCCTAGAGTATTAGTGTTTTGATGTCGTTCGGTTGTGTGCCTTTGTCAAACAGTTTGCATATGTTTCATTTACAACTTTTTACAAACAGTTTGCATACATTTTGAAGAGACATTTCATCAAACATATTGCAATCATTCCAAGTACAAATGAATATATACGAGACAACATGAGCATTTTTATTATGAATGTGAACTCCAAATACAAATCTCTAATGGCTTCTATGGCAACTGCAATACATCAATAAACAAACTATGCAAATAAAAAACTGGGAAGAATGTCAGGGCTCACTCTACCAGCTGATACGCCACCTCCAAAGGATCTCCTAGCTTCCAAAATCCTACCACAAATGATGCCATCCAACCCCAAAGGCAATCCACCCTCCAACAACAAGAAGTGGCCTTGTGGCCCTATCTCCTTTGTCCCAACGACTACCAAAATCCTCACGGCCCACTAGAGTCTCCACGACTCAGCAAAATGGGTGAGTCCACCCTCCAAGTAGCCTCCATGACCCTCCTATTCTCACAACCCAAAAAATATTAGAGGGTCGAGACCTCTAGGAAACCCCACAAGGTCTCCCAAGTGCCAACGAAGCCCCAAGAAGGTGAGATGTCCCCAACCTTGATGGACACTGATTTTTAGTTGTGTAATTTTTGCAAATTCTTTGATTTACATTGAGTTATAACTTTCATCAGTATTTGCATTCCCATCAAAATAATATGCAATCACACACAACATGATAGAGATACTAACACAGAATCTATTGGCTGCTATAGCGGCTACAAAGTACTAATAATACTCAACAAATAAAAATAGAAATGCTGACACAACTATCTCCAAACCCTCTCCAAGATGATGCCGAACCAAGATGATGAAGCTCCCATGAAGACCCTGAATGAATCCTCCCCCTTGTCTAGCTAGGGTGGATATGTCGCACCAACGAAACCAAACCAACAATAGAAGGTTTTTTCCAAACCCTAACAAAAACTCTAGGATAATCGCCAGATGGTCACAAGAAATCAATACCAAATCAAGATGCCCCTAAAGGATGAGTACCTCCCCTTTTATCTTCTTTGTGAGCCTAGTACCATGGGCCACCGAAAACCATCCATTGAAATATCACCTTTTTAATTAAATGACATCTTAATATTATAACAATTTTGGGCCTAAGTGTTATCCAATAATGCCCTGGAATGATTATATAAAAAGGGACATCACAACTTGTCGCTCCTCTGAATGAAATTGAAAATAATACCAGGGTCCCAAACTAACCGAGAAGAGGTGAAGCATCCTCTACTTGATATGTGATACAACAAGGTACTGCCATAGTTTCTCACCTCTATGTCAACTACTGAGATCCCTGGTTCCCAAGCAAATCTCAGACAAATACCGCCATGCTGACGTTGCATCACTCTGATCATAACTATCCGACCATCATGCCCCATATACATCCTCCTTTCTTGGACCTCTAAGTTGCAATGCCACCTGTCAATGGTAAAATCACCAAGGTCCCACACTAGCCTGTAAGATGTGACATATCCTCCACCCCTAGCACTAATATGCCCGGAGCTAACACAACTGCCCTTGATGAGCCAAGCGATCATAAGCTACACAAACTCGGACAACTCCTCAATACTGGGTAACATCAGATCAATGGTATGTTCAATGACTCTGTTAGGAGGTCTCCCTAAAGGAAACACTCCTAAGCTCCATTGTGCACCATCGTGTGTCCATGTACCCTTCTGTATACTACTACATGCAATCGTGACCTCTTGTGCCTATTGGTAACTTGTATGCGCTACTGCACCCAACACTTTACTTGTTGCCCACCTATTTCGACTAGGTGGCAACCTCATGTACATTGAAGATGTACATTATGTGCAGTTGGTACCTTGGAAAAATCTGAGGATTTTTCACTTCTGCAGGGCAATTGCCCCTTTTTAAAACGAAATGTCCGCTCCCTTGCGTGGGAAAATTAATGTAATTTTATGTGCTAGTATGGGTCATATGATATGGATGCCATACTATGGAATTGGTTGTTAGGGAAGTCCCCTCATCGAGTGTTTTTTCCCTTTCCAATTAATCTTGTTGTATAAACGATTTTAATTGGTTTGGTTTTTCACTCAAAATCCTCCAAAGTGGTGACGGGCGTTCTACCAATCAAGTCCATGGGGTGGCTAAGGGTTCAAAATGTTGTTAATGACCATGCTGGACATTTGTATAGAGTCTTGCGGAGTTTCGTTGTGTTGTTGTATTTTTATTAATTTTTTCTAGTTAATTAATTTCACCCCTTGGTGGTTAATTAACTAAGTTTTGATATAATAATGTAATTGCTCAAGCACTGACATTTTGTAATAGGGGCTATGAATGCAAGGTAAATTGCTATGAAACCCCCTAAGCCACTGCTTCGAGTCCCATGTCTTTCTGATAAGGTGTTGAAGAGATAGACTAATTTTGGTCAGGAAGGGTCTATCTTCCCTAGGGAATTAATTAATTTCCCTAAGTCAAGAATTAAATTATTTGATTTTTAAGGAAAAAATCAAATAAGGCCATGGTAATTAAGTTTGGGAGGTGGTTAACCATAGTTAAATTTTATTTAAATAAACCCCCCCATAGTCAAAATAAATTTTTGAAGATTTCCCAAGTGGGGTGCCCCTCTTGTCTTAATAAAAGGTAAAAAATAAAATATTTAAAATTAAAGATAAAAAATTAAAAAATTAAAAAATAAAATATTAAATAGAAAATAAAAAATAAAAAATAAAAAGATAAAAATAAATAAATAAATAAAGGATAAAAGATAAAAAATAAAAGAATAGAAAGATAAAAATTTTAAAAATAAAAGAATAAAAATATAAAATTAAAAGATTAAATAAAAGATAAAAATAAATAAATAAATAAATAAAGGATAAAAGATAAAAAGTAAAAGAATAAAAATAAAAAATAAAAAATAAAAGATTAAAGCTTGAAAATAAAAGATTAAAAGATTTAAAAATAAAAAGATAAAAATAAAAAGTAAAAGATAAAATTAAAGATAAAATTAAAAATAATAAAATTGAGCCAAAGGAGGCCCCACTTGGTCAAAACCCTAGATCTAAGGGTGCAAAATCATTAAAGCATGGATCAAGCACCTAAGCCATGGATTGAAAAGTAATCTAAGGGTGTAGAATGGTTGAGAGGGATGCAAAGTCAAATACCTAGATCTAGTGGTGGAGATCTAATCTAGATCTAGATCTAATCTTGGTCGTTGATCTTCAAGGGGTTGGGGTTGCTCCTCAACTATATAATGAGGGTCTCACTCCCTCATTTGATAGGATCTTTCATGCTATTGTTATGCTGCCGGAATCTTTCCCTACTCTCTTCTCATATTCTCTCAAGCATTTGGCCCAAGCTTCTTGCCATTTTTTTTTGTATTGGATCTTGCCCTAGTTGGGCTGTAATAGAAGAATACTTTGGAGGAATATTGTGTCATCATTTCATGCATCTTGTGGTGAGGTAACTTGTATTGTATTTATTTGATTGGCATTTGTATTAGCTTAGATAGCTCTCCACAAAGTATTTTGTGGAGAGATTTGTAAGTAGAAGTATTTCTGCTTCCATTTGTGAGCTTCTTAATAAGATTTATCAAAGTATTTTGGTAGATTTATTGGGTACTCACCTCTTTGCTTGCATTTTGTAGATCTCTCATAAGTTTATGTACAGGTTTTCCAAGCCAAGAAGGGCTCCTCCAAGTGTTTCGTTTTTTCCTATTTTCAATTCGGTCATTTTTCTTTTCCTATCCTGAAACTGGGTTTTATTCACTGTATAGTGAATATAACCCTTGTTTTAGGGCCCTCATCCATTATATATTAGTATAGGCTTATAAATCTATTGTTTATATGTTGTTTTCACCCTAAAAACATTCATTTTCAGCCACTAAAATTTCTGTTTTTCCATTTTTTTAAGTTCAGATTTTTCTGTAAAATTTCTGGGTTGTACACTAAATTGTTCTAACTTTCTGTTTCAATTTTCTGCAGTAATTTCCAGCAAGTAAGTTGCTGATTTTTTCGCAGTTTTGTGCACAGAAAGAGGGGGTTATGCTGCCCTAAATTGCCCAGAAAAAACCAGCAAAAATTTGGTCCCAAAGAGGCCTTAAACCACACTTCTTCTCTCTTTTATTACATTGTAAACCCCAAATGAGAAGTTCTCTTTGGGGTATTTCTCTGCTGTAAATTTGTATAAGTAGTTGCTTAGAGTTAGTTTTATTTGTAAGTTATTTTTCTGTTTACCCACCTATCTCTGTGACAGACCACCATCTCTGTTACAGAGATTGTTGTGTGGTTAGGATAATCAGTTTTATTTCTGTTTACCCACCATCTCTGTTACAGACCACCATCTCTGTAACAGAGATTGCTGTGAGGTTAGTACATTGCTTTAGCTAGTTATAGTTTCTTTCAAGTTTCAGTGATTTCAAATTTTCTGTTAAAGGAGTAACCATACAACCCACCTATCCGGTGTATCCTCTGTCCACTTGTCATCTCCCTTTAGGGACTTCAAGTTGGATACGAAAAGCAGGAGAAGTGGGGGCTTAGCTTAGTTAAAACAACTTTCTTTTTTCTGCTACAATCAACACATTTTATTTTCCAAGTCCAAGATCAAGTACTAGCACCTCCCATAAGGGATACCGCTTGGTTGATTTTGTTGATAGTTTAAAAATTAACCTTGCATGCTAATCACCAAGACTAAAATTTACTTCTAAAATTAACCAACAAAAATTTCGCTGTTTCCTGCTCCTCTACTCGGTTATCACCCTTCGGGGTACTCGCGAGATACAACAGGGGATAGAGAAGTCTTAGTTTAATAGGCATCCATCTAGCTTTTTTTCTATTAATTAAAAACAGTGCCCTTGGAGGCGATTTGGGGTAGAAGACCGTGGGAGGTCTCTAGGCGTTCTACGTCCCCCTTGTTGAGCACCAGGGCATTGGGGTTTGACCTGTGAGCTACGGGTGGGCTTTGCTCCCACTTTGTTGAGCGCAACAGCATTCCCTCTTTGACTTGAGAAATACTGGATTGGGGTAGTCACACCACCAATTCGAAAACTAAACTTCAAGAAGAAAAACATTAATAAAATCTACCTAAAATAAACCAAGAGACATTGCAAAACCGGTTCTATAACATTTTTCATTTTAGCACACTTCCACTCCAGCATTGCACTCCAACACTTTACTTTTAGTCTCATTTACTTTTTAGTTTCATTTACTTTCAGTTCTGCAATTGTTTATGTGGTGAATGCTTAACACTTGTTTAACTGCTTCAAGTAATTTTCCTTCTGCTATCTCTTGTCTATAATTGGTAAATCTGGTTCATATTTGTCTAAACTGTAACTATTTTACTTCATTTGTTTATACTGATAGATTTAGATCATCTGTACATTGCTTAGATATCTTGATTCATCATTGTATCATTTATTTGTTTATTCATCTCATCTGTTAGACAACTTAACCTGTGGGATAATTAACTTAGACTGCATCCATTGAAAGTTGCATTCTCTGACTCCATTATTTAGGCACTGGTTATAAATAAAAGGATTGACTATCATTTAAAATATTGCATCTTGCATTGGTTTGACTGTCATCTCTCAAAACCTTAGCCTCAATCTTAATAAAAGATCCTTTTAATTAATTTGCAATTAATTAATAAATCTGGAACTTAGTCTTTCCGTAGGGACTACCTCCCTTGGCTCTGTTGGGATCTAGCCTAAATGGAGGAGTTGTGGACTGTGGTGACAGTGGTGACAGTGGTCCCCAGCTCTAACTTGCCCCCAAGGACACACAAAGTGGGTTGGAGACTTTCCCGTGTCATAAAGTGTGTATTAGGCGGCAACATCTTTGGCGTCGTTGCCGGGGACAAGTCTTTTGTCCTTGGTCTTGACATTAATTAAATAATTTTAGATCTAATTCTTTAATTCTTCAATTTAATTCGTTTTTAAAGTATTAATAAAATTTTTGAAATAACTTTAAATTTTTTTTTCCTTTCTTTTACCCATATTGGAAGTTTGCTTGTTCTCCAAGTGGCGACTCCACTTCAAAATATATAGTAAGGTATTCTACCTGGAGCCCTTTGGTTTGCTTAGCTCCCTCTTAGATCCTGAAAAAGCTTTTAGAGGAAGTTAAACAAACTTGCTCCCTGTAGAATCTTTACAAGTCTTGGAGAAGAAGCCAATTTCTAATATGCCTTTGTGGTTTATCTAAGTAAACCAACCTGAACAATGAATAATTATTATAGACCATGTGATTTCTCTAAAATTGTTGGTTACCCTCATGACGTTCCAGAAAAAGCTATAGATAAGTTGCCTTCTTTTCAAGGAGACAATGTTACAAGTGCTAAAGCCCACATCAGAAATTTCAATTTATGTATTGCAAGATGGTGTATGGCACACAATCATGACGATGTGAAGATGAAACTCTTTGTTTCATTAGAGGAATTTTGGGGTCTAAAATGGGCCTCCTAAGGAAAATAATAAAATAATAGTTAAAATAATAAAATAATGGTTAAAATAATAAAAT